>CATIWR010489664.1:0-21030 GCA_949677035.1 Omphalea diandra | reverse complement strand
GGGGAGTGGATGTAGGGATTGTTTTGCCCGAACCACTATAAAAATCTGTGTCCATTATTATTCTTACCTTCTCCCTTAATCTCTATTTTAAATTTTTTAAACACCAATTCAACCCCCCTTCTTGGTGCCTAGGGACAACATCGTTAATTATCCAAGTTTTAATGTGATGATTGAGTACATAAGACAATATGGTATTGGCTTGAAACCACCTATTTATCAAGAGGTTAGAGTTCCTTTATTGAAAAAGAAAGTTGATGATGTGACCAAGACATTAAAGTCCTATAAAGATAAGCAGGCCAAGTATGGTTGTTCTATCATGGCTGATAGAAAGACAGACAAAAAGCATAAAACCTTTATTAATGTTTTAGTAAACTCTTTAAAGGGATAAGTTTTTATTCAGTCGATTGTCGTTTCTGATTATTTAAAGACTGGAGAAAAGATGTTTGAATTATTTGACACTTTTGTGGAGTGTGTTAAGGAAGCAAATATGGTTCAAATTGTCACTGATAATGCAACTAACAATGTGTTTGCTTGTAAGAAACTCTCTTTTTATTTTAAGTTTCGTATTCTACATTCTAAGCTACGCTTTTCTTTAATTTAGTAATTAAAAATTGAAATCTTACATTTTAAGTTATTTTTCTTTCATTTGTTTTTAGGAAAACTATTGGAAACAAAGAGATCTCATTTATATTAGACTCCTTATGTTGGTCATTATGTTGACTTGATATTGGAAGATATTGGGAAATTGCCTACTTTTAGTAAAACATTAAAGTTAAGCAATGAGCTTAAATGCTTTCATTTATGTGTGCCCGAGGGTGGTTAAATTATTAAGGTAATTTTTTGATTTAGATGGAGATAAGGCAACCCAACAGAGGGTGAATTGGGTTACAAATAAAAACACAAACACACAATGTAAAACTAACAACCACAAATCAACAAAGATTTATAGTGGTTCGATAATGTGCCTACTCCACTCTCTAAACTTTCACTTAGGCCTTTTCTATTCTTTTTCCAACCTTAAGAAAAACCTTTCCTTTTCTAGGCTAAGGAAAAACTTTCCTTTTTCCAGGCTCAAGGACAACCTTTACAATTACTCTCTTTTAACAAGGAACAAGAGAGCCAACCCAACACTTGGTATTTTCTAAGGTACAATACAAACCTTTTAACCACTAGTAATGATATACTCGAACTGTGTCAATGCCTCTTAAAATAGGCAATAATTACCCTTTTAGTGTTCAAGAAAACCCACTTTTAAAATGTTACAAAATAATCCTCACCTACCTAAATTAAAGCAATACCAAAAGGTTTGCACAAATGGCTTGCTAGATGTTTTCTAGTTGATTACAAATTTTCTCCAAAGTTTCTAATATTTTTTTGGTCTTTAGAAATGTTCCTTATATAGCCAAAACTAAAAACTAGCCATTGAAATAGTTGATAATTAATCTAACAGCTTTTCTGCAAAACTAGCTATTAAAGGTGACAATGTTCATTGATTCTTAGCAACGCCTATTTGTCTTGCAACAAATAGCTCTAATGCCCATTCTTGGTTTCTCAATGCCCGTTATGAATCCCATAATGCTTGTTGGATGGTCCAAAAAACTTTGGGCATCTACAACATTTGCTCAATGCTCATTATGCATTTCTCAACGTTCATTGAAGTATGATCAATGACTATTGTTAATTTCCCAAAAGGTATGGGCTTTGTACTATGTTTTTCAAAATCTACAAAAATATTTCAACGCCTGTTGGAGAATTCACAATGCATGTTGGCAACTCCTTGAATGTCTGTTGAGATATGTAGTACACCTTGTTAAAGGATTCAGAAGTTTTAGCTCAATCTAGAGTGTTTCTTCAATGCATATTGCTAATATGCAACTCTTGTTGCTAAGTCCAACATAATTCAAACTAGAGCACTTCTCCATCGCATGTGGCAAGTTTATGAATGCTCGTTGGATGTTTTAGAACACTTTAGACATCTAAGCACTTGTCTAACACTCGTGGCGATTTTCTCAATGCCTGTTGGATGGTCTAGAAAGCTTTGGGCATCTGCAGCGTATATTCAATGTCCATTGTGCATTGTTCAATGCTTGTTGAAGTGTTCAATGCCTGTTGGGAGTTTCTCAACTCCCATTGAATGGCCTAAATTGTAACATTAGTTCAAAGGACACAAAAACACTAAAATATAATCATTTGAACTTCTCATGGTTTTGTCATTATTTTGTTATCATTCAATACACATCATTCCAAGTAGATGAGTGAGACTAATGCCTTAGGGTCACATGTTCTCCAAACATTCTCCCTATTAACATAACATAATTTACTAAACAAAGATAACTTGTTCGGGCTAGAGTCATAAGGTTTGCTACTACTTTTCTCACTCTTCAACACATACATAAATAAAAAAATAATTTGAGAAAGATGTTTGCTTCGAAAGATTGGACTACTAATAAATGGGCAAAATAATTTAGTGGTAAAAAAGTAACTACTATTATCTTGATGCCTTCATTTTGGACTAGCATTATGTATATCTTGAATAGTTCTTTAGTTTGTGTACTTATATTGGTTGATGGTGAGAAAAAGCCTGCATTGGGTTATATTTATGAAGTTATAGATGGTGTTACGGAAGCTATCATGAAATCTTTTAAAGAAAATGAGGAGAAATACAAGGAAGTCTTCAAAATCATTGACAATAGGTGGGAATGTCAACTCCATCGACCTTTGCATGTAGTAGGATATTACTTCAATCCTGAGTTCTTCTATTCAAATCCAAATATTTCTCAAGATGAAAAGGTTATGATAAGTTTCTATAAGGCTTTGCAAAGGTCAGTTGTAAGCCAAGGAAAGCAAGACAAAATCAGTGATCAACTTACTTTATATCAAAATGCAGAAGGGCTATTTGGGATGGAGTTAGCCATTAGGTATAGAAAGACAAAATCTCCAGGCAAAATAATTTTGAAGATCAAATATTTTTTTGAAGTCAGTGGGATTAGGAATAAACATTACATATTAAATATTTATGTCTTAAATTATTTGCAGTTGAATGGTGGAAATCTTATGGGTCTTCAACTCTAAATTTACAAAAGTTTGTTATTAAAGTGCTTAGCCTCACTTGTAGTGCCTCTGGTTGTGAGAGTAATTGGAGCATATTCAAGTATGTAAGTGATTAATTAATTTTTTTTTTTTACTTTTGCAAGAAAATTGTTCACTTTCTTGTGTAATTATACTTATTAATTAATAATTATTACACACACACACACACACACATATATATAAAACAAAAAAGAGAAACAATTTGGTATTTGTGAAATACAAACGAGCATTGAAGCTTCGATATGATGCACGTAACTGCGTTGATCCCATTTCGTTGCAAGATATAGATGATAGTAATGAATGGTTGATGGGTGTAATGGATGAAGAAAATGATAAAGGGGTTGATTTTGCATTTGATGATGATTATTTGACATGGGATGTCGTAGATAAAGCAAGTAGAGTTGAAGAGGAGGCCTATCATACTCGATCAATTATTGGAAAGGATGTTGGGTCCTTATCCACATTAAGTGTTAGGCCTAAACAAGTAGAAAAGGAAAGAACATCTTCTAAAAAAAGGGCTAATAGTCCTCTAGTACTTAAAGATGAAGAAGAGATTGAATTTGAAGAATATGAAGAAGAGAAAATTATAGAAGAAGAAGATTTTGAAGAAGAAGAAAGATAAAAAAGGAGATGATTATATTGATCTTAATGATGATGATTAATTATTATGAACTATAATTATAGTTTTATATAGAAGATGCTTTAGAAATTTATAATATTCTATAAGGTTTTTTTTTTTTTGTCTCTTGAACTTATCCTTTTTTGTTTATTTTTTTTATTTTATATTTTTAGACATGCTAAGTTTATAATTTTAGACTTATATTGTATTTTAATCTTATTAGCTCTATTTTATGATTTTTTTTTAGCCTTACTTTTATAAGGCACATACCTTTGGCTTGCACCTTACGCCTCAGTTATGCCTTAATACGCCTTTTGCCTTTAACAACTATGATATAAAGAAATGGGTGTCACATATTTGCTTGTAAAAAAAAAAACACACAAACACACACACTCTTGTTTAGTTACTCTAACTTCACCATAATCATTCAACCATTGCAAATTATAAGATTTTGGATGTTCTAAAGTAGGCAAGTTCAATTTTTCCACTAAATATGTATTAGTCACATTAGTACAATTACCTCTATTGATAATTAAATAACATACATTGCCTTAGATCCTACATCTTGAATGAAAAATATTCTCTTAGTTCATCCTCATCTTCAACTTAGGCACTAAGTGTTTGCCTTACAATAAGGAACTCTTTGCTATCCACCTCTTTAAGGGGCATCTCATCTACCTTTTTCTTCATCTTCATCATGATTAACCCATCTTTGCAAATAAGACAAATTCACAAACTTTTCTTCTTTTCTTTCTTTTTCTTTTGACTTTTCTCTTTTTTTTTGCTTTTGATCTCTCTCTCTCTCTCTCTCTCTCTCTCTCTCTTTTAAATTACAAACAATGCTAACACAATGGCCCTTGAACTTGAAATGCAAAGAAAACAATCAAGTTAATCAAGAACAAGAATAACATAATTTGAAAGACTTTATGCAAAACATAGATTTTTTTTTTATATATACTTGGATGATGCAAACAACCTTGATAATTGAAACAAGAAACAAAACAATTAGTAACAAAATGAAAAATTTGAATTTAAAAGGAAGAAACACAAGAAAACAAATTGAAGAAGAAAAGATGATGGAAATTGAATGGAAGAAAGAACTAATAGAAGAAGCAAATTGAACAAGAAAAATAGGATGCACACACAAAAAATAAGAAAATAAAGGATATATACTTCATTTTGAAGTCAAATCTCTAATACCAAATGATACGAATGTGGATAACTTGTCTCAAACGCATATGCAATGTTGACACTTTTGTCGTAAGGTCTATCAAAAATTAACAATTGAATCTTTAATCCCTAACTAAACCTCTAGAAAATTTATTTTTAACAATCTAAGTTATAAAGAATTAAAGTTTATTTAAGTCTAAACCTAGAATTAACTATATCAATTTTAAGTCTATAATTAAACTAGTTTGGAAAGTTATTAAACCTTCACTCAATAACCTCACCAAGTTCTTTCAAAAACTAAAGAAGAGAATAAAATCTTACTAAAATTCAAAATAATCATTCACTAATTATTAAAATTCATTTTGGAGCCTTTTATAGGCTTATAAAGTTTTAACTAAAACTAATCCTAATAGAAGAAGGAAAATAATCATCCTAGGATATTCCTAAGCATGATTCAACCAAATAGAGTTCTATTCCTCCCAAAACATAAGCTAATAATCCTAATTTTAATGAAAGAATGAAAATAATAATGCCTAGAATATGGCTTGATACAATTCAATATTTTTAGCCTCCCAAAACACTAGATAATATTCCTAAACAAGAATCATCTACTAATTGAGAAATAATTAAAATTCTAAGCAAACGAGGAGGTTATTTTAAACCAATATTAAAAGATAAGGAAGAGACAATGCCAACTAAACAAATCTTTGAAGATTTTAGACTTTGATTTGGATTAATTTTGTTGACCTTATCCTTCACCATTGACCTTATCTTGGATACCCCATATGTCTTAAAAACTGTTAAAATTCATTCATCCCATTAATAATCAGCCTAATTTGCATGGCTTTAGTATATGGTCTAATTTAGCCGAAAATAGATGATAAAAGGCCTCCTTTCTTCTTGTAAATTCTTGGTCCATCTTTTTTCTTCTTAGATAGCCCATTAACTAGAATATTATGTATGGTATTTAAGTTGATATCCAAGCTCAAATCATGCTTATTACCTTGCTTTGATGTAATAAAAAGCTAAATATATTATACTAGCCCATTAGGTGTATCTCTTATCTTCTTGGCTTTAGCTCTTGAAATAGGTCCTCCATGGATGTCTCCCTTTTGGTCTCATTGCATGCCACTCTTAATGATGGAAGGTTCTTAGAATTATTTTGGAAACTTCTAGAATCTTCTTGAAATCATTTGGAATCATTTTTTGAGCAAATTGTTCCACTTGAAAAATTTGATTAGTAGATTACTTCTTGAAGTTTCACACATGCATTTGAAGTGTATAAAACTTGATTTTGGTTTGAAGAAGATCCACTAAGTTCATCCAGTGATTACTCCATGCATATGATTACTTTGAATCTCTACCTCAAACTTGATTTCTTCTTACATAAATGCTTCAAAAGCATTTTAACTCCTTTAAGCATGTCTTGACATTGGAGTCATCATGATGGTGTCAACTAACTCACATAATTAATGTTATAATAAGAATCTTATTCTATATGAGTGTTTCAATATAAATATATAGTGTTTTATTGAGTTTCTATTTAAAAAGAATTTTATCGGCTCATTTTTTTTAAAAAAATTTTGAATGAGTCGTGACTCCACTTATCTCTTATAATTAGTTTTTGCACTTACATTATTTTATATAATTAAATTATATTAATTATTTATGCTTAAATATATTATCTATAAATTATTTATATATACTTATTTTAATTTACGATATATTAATTAGGAAATTTAGATGGAAATGAGTTTGTCTTTGTTTTAAAATTTATAAGTAGCTATCTCAACATAACTTGTTGCAACCGGACCTGATCACAACATTGCAATCAACTAATTAACAATGCCACGTGTGCATACCAACTGCACTGAATCGGAAGCTTAGCAATGTTTTGCGAAGCTGCGCCATGATTGAAAAATCTGGAAAAAAAAAAAAAATCAGTAGCACAGAAACAGAAATTGTAGAAGGAGAGCCAATCGTTCACCACCGTTGAGATTGCTCTTTTGCAAATCTAACACCAACCCATTTCTTTTTTCATTTTCTTTTATTCCCCCTCCCCCGCTTTGTTTGTGTATTTTTTAAAACAAAGAAAAGTAACAGGGCAAGAGATGGGAAGCATGAGCACTGCGCTAATCCCGCATTTGCAGGTCCATGGCTGCTTCTTCTGTTTTAGAAACCACCATCGCCTTACTTCTTTGCAATTCAACCATCATTCTTCTTCTTCTTCTTGGGGTAGGGGAAAAGGGAGACTGAGGTTGGGTTCTGCGCAGGTCACCAGAAGTTTAAGTAGAGTCGTATGTTTCGCTGCTGTCGATGATGATATAGGAGAGAAGCAGCAGGACTCACCTACTTCTACCTCCTATACTTCTGCTCTTGAGGATAGGCCTGGTAAGACCATCAAAATCTTATCTTTCTTTTTTTTTTTTGCTCCTTTTTTCTAAGATATTTTTTATTTTTAATTATTTTTGCTTTTCCGTGTTGCTGGATTGATCACTAGGTGATTTAAGTAGTAATAACCATAAGATCGTAAGAATAAATTTAACTGCTATCAAAAGAAGAGTGTGTTTTGGCTTTGATTAACTTATTGGGCAATGAAATTTAATTATCATGTTTGGCTGTCATTCGGTGGTGACAGGTACATGCTAGGGTGAAGCTTGGATTTTTATAGAGGAGAGAAGTATTTTGGGTTCAATCATAACATGATCATGCAAGTAATGTTCATGTGAACTTGTGTGAATTATCAAAACTAAAATTTGTATAATAAACTATGGATGTAAGTAACTGTTTATAATCTGCAAAATATGTCTGGATCTTTAAACTGTTAGGTCGGATGGTACATGTTATTGAGCATGACCTAATTTTCTGTTTGTTGCCAATGGTAACAGCATTTTGTATTTGTAGCTGTTTAATAGTTCTTAGTCTTAGTTTTTCTTATTTAGGGTTGGGTCATCATGTTGTTAGTTGTATGTGTTCAGATCAAATTCTGAAATCATTTCTTTTGTTGGATATCACAGATATGCTTGGCAGCTTGCAAGAAAACTTTGGTGAAGGTACTGAAGGAAGTGCACTTTATGATTTTCTGTATCCCAGTAAAGAGCTCCTTCGGGATGATAAGGAAATGAGTTTATTTGATCATCTAGAAGAGCTACGACAAAGAATATTTGTGTCAGTTTTTGCTGTTGGAGCTGCTATCTTGGGATGCTTTGCATTTTCAAAAGAACTCATTGTGGTCCTTGAAGCTCCTGTTAAAGCACAGAGTGTACGATTTCTACAATTAGCTCCAGGAGAGTTCTTCTTTACCACTTTGAAGGTTAGATGAATAACCGTATTTTCTGCCATTGGCTGCTTAGCATTGCATGTTTTCTTGCCAATTGTTATTATTAACTTTGCCCGTCCAAATTAAAGGGGGAAAAGAGGAAGGGAATAGGATTTTATCTCTAGTTGGGGAAGTTGCATTTATTTTACCTTGTTTGGCCAACCTTCAGCCTCTATGTCACCAGTTTCTGGGTGGACATCTGTGTAGCTAGTTAGCTATCTAGGTCTGAAGTTGAAAGGATAAGTCAAGAATTTCGTGATCTAGATTTTTCATAATCATGAAAATATGAATTACTATGTATCTTTCTTTCTTGTGTTTCTGCTTCCTCAATAGAATTTTGCCTTCCTGTTTGTAAGGGTTGTATTGCTAATGTCATATATAGATTCCAATTCCATAAAAATGAGTCATAATTTTGAGTTTTGAAAAAAAAAAGGCAATGCTGACGGCTGTCTTTCAAACTTGCATATCACAACTAATGTTCCAGTAAAAAATTCTATTTTCTAGTAGTGATTTTCTCAAGGGGACACTTGAACAGAAAGGCTTGGGATCTTTGTTAGGAGGTCTCAAGTTTGAATGTTGTTATGTTGAGTGGCTTTTGAGGGTTGAGGGTGTTAGGTTAGGAAGAGAGCTAACCTCTTGCTGTGTAGCTCATTTAATTGACCAAAAGATAATGTGATGTGTACGCACACATTGATTAGTTTTCAACTTTGTTTTTCTTATTTCAGTTAGTGGTATACTTTTGATGTCATAGAGGCCATAACTGTACTATATGGGCAGCATGCAAGATAATTATACAAAAATGTAAAAGAAAAATGGAAAAGTAGAAGAAGACTATCAAGAGTACAATATAAAAAGAGAATGGATGAAAATGCACGAAGCATTTAACAGCTTTTCTGGAAAAATGAAAATGAGCTGCTATGTGTAAATTGTTGAGGGGCCCAATTATCTAAAATTACCCTTGCATGTTGTGATGTCATCATAAGGTGTTTATATACATCATGAATTTTGTGGTCCATTTTTTCTATAGTTATGCAAATATGGATTACTATGTAGTTCTTCTGCTCATCTAAAATTATCCTCTCTGAGCCCTCTGTGCAGAATACCTAGGAAGCCATGTTGCATTCTAGTTCCTCTGCTGGATAGGTTCGTACTGTTTTGAAAGCTATGCCCACTTTGTAAAGTTGTCTGTTTGGTTGGGAAGGAACTATAAAGCATATGATGGAACAAAGATGCCTATTAATGTGATAAAGGACTTTTTTTTGGATGATTGCAACCTCCAAATTTGGGCAATCCTCCTCTCTGACTATTAGCTTGATACTTCATACTTTTAACTAGTTAATTCCTTAATAGGTGTATTTTCTTATTCATTTATTCCTTATCAGATAAAAATTTCTCCAACTCTTAGCGGTCCTTTTGAGTTCCAATTTCAGTATCTTTCGTTCAGTTAAAAATAGTTTTGTTTTAGTTGGATATCAAGTAACCTATGGCTGATTGGATGTAATAAAAATATTGGTGCCCTGCAGGTATCAGGATACTGTGGCCTTCTTCTGGGAAGCCCAGTTATTCTTTACGAGATTATAGCTTTTGTTCTTCCAGGTTTAACAAGAGCAGAAAGAAGGTTCTTGGGGCCAATTGTTTTAGGCTCCTCAGTGCTTTTCTATACTGGAATTATCTTCTCCTACTTGGTTCTCACTCCAGCAGCTTTGAATTTTTTTGTTAGTTATGCTGAAGGGGTTGTGGAATCTCTGTGGTCCATTGACCAATACTTTGAGTTTGTGCTTGTGCTCATGTTCAGCACAGGTTTGTCTTTCCAGGTAAATTTTTTCTTGGACCCTCCTTTCCCCCTTTTTTTTTTGTCCTTGCATTTGCTATTATATCCATGGAATCTATATTGAAACTACAATGCAGGAAGATTATATGCAACATTAACTCCTCGGAATCTTCAGACCATTATTCAAAATATTTGTTATAATCGTTCTCTTTCTATAGTTAACCAAGCTTTCCTTTATGAACAGAGCTTTTTGTTCACGCTAAAACTTTTTGCCTAAGTTCAGCATTTATGGACTTGGCTTGTTGAATTGATCATTCAACAGTAATTCTGTGCGCTTGCCTATAGTCTTCCTTTTTGTGATCATTATTTTGACGATGTATAATTTACTTAATAACTTTAATTTAAATGACAATTCTACCCTCAAGTGCTTGAAATTTTGACTTTGTTCTGATGTGATTGATAATTGAATAAACTATCTTATTCTACAGGTTCCTGTTATACAACTTCTACTTGGCCAAGTCGGTCTGGTTTCAGGGGACCAAATGCTGTCAATTTGGAGATATGTGGTTGTTGGGGCAGTTGTTGCAGCTGCTGTACTCACACCATCAACTGATCCTTTGACTCAGGTGCTTCTAGCAGCGCCCCTTCTTGGTCTATATTTGGGAGGTGCATGGTTGGTCAAGCTCACCGGCCGATGACTGACTTTTTGCATGTGTCAGCGACAGGAGAACTGTTCTGAATGGTCAATACATTTAGAGGGTACGACTGCCCCTCTGTATATTTGCCCAAAGGATGTATCATGTAACATAATGTACATTCGACATAGATGGGAAGGACAATTACGTATGGTATCTCCAGTTTGATTTCTGCTATCAATGAGGAAATTTTCTTCTCTGGTGGGGATATGAAACCCATCAAGTAGCTCAGTGGACTAGTTTAGTTTCTTCAGAGACTGCTCGGCTGTCCAAAATTACTGTTGTCTTCATCTAGACTACCCCTATAGCAAGTGGAAAAAATAAAATGAAATTAGAAGTTACATTTGGATAGGAGCGTGTCTATCTGAAATGAGAGTGAAATTAAATGTGTAGCAAGTAAGAAAGATATAAAATATGAACATGCATACTTCATTTTAAAGCCTCGTATATCCTAATAGAAAGATACACATTTCAAGTGCTCCACAGTCCGTTGTAAACGTTTTTCTTCAGAATATTGCAAAAATGTTTCTCAATAAATATGAAAAAAAAAAATGCAGCATTATCAAATGCATCCATAACATGATATTGCCCCTGGCGCATTGTAGTGATACTTGGAATCTGCTTTTGAATGAAAATAATTAAACTTTACTAGCCCAAGGCATGGCTTTCTTGAAATATCCAGGTTAATATTGTTAGTCCAAGTGCTACAATTTTGTTTCTCTCTTAACCTCTAATACAATACTAAGATGTCGAATAGTCCAGTAAAAAAATGACAAAAAGCAGATAAAGTCAATAATTACTACTACCTCACACATCAGAACAAACTTCCTACTCGTTGTTCATTTTCTCCCCAGCCGGAATGAGACTGTTACATATAATTTATCGATGACATTGAACACTGTATTCTAAATGAGTTTATAACAACTCTGAACCAGCATTTATCACCACTCTCTAATTACTGACAGCAACATTCTGCATTTTGGCTTCTATATCAGATGCACAGGAGTCTAGTTCAGATTTCATTTGTGTTATTAAATTCCTCAAATCACTGCAAGTCGGCAAGAAAGTTTCAGAAAAGCTTTTGAAACTTTCTACTATCTCCACCACTTCACTGATGATGCTCAATATTTTCTCCAAAGCTGCCTTTATGGCAGGAATTTCTTGTAGGGGATAAAGACAAGGTCCAAGCTCATCAATCTGCACTCTGATTTCTTGACATGGCTTCAATAACTTCTCCAAAGAATCCACGAAACTGCCACCATCATCTGGTTTTTCCAGCTTAAGAAAACCTTTGATGGTACAAATAAGTTCCTTTATCAATATGACAGTCTCAGACACAACCCTAATTGTTGATTGAGCAACTTTCATCTCTTCAGGTGACAGGTCATCACCTAGTTCACCATCACTTGAATTATCATCATCATGAAGGCTACTCTCTGCTTCGGGAGAAGCACCATCAGAGGCTTCGTCTGTCAGGTTGGAGGAAGCTGGCTTGAGTTCGTTCATTTCACAAAGAACATCCTCCACTGAAACTGCAACACTTGTCATTGCTCGCCCAACTGCTGTGATATTTGTGGCAGGAGCTTTCTTAAGAGCACTACATGTTTCCCAAACTGCACCAACTAACTGCGGGACTGCAGGTTTTAAGTCTTTGTTGCATGATCTGTGGATATTAATTTTTAGAAGGAAAGTAAAGAAATAAAATTCAACTTGTTTTGATGGGCATAAATTCCATGATAGTAACATAGAATATATAACGATGTTTAAGGTAACCTGAATAGGATATGCATAACCAGCCTATGTTCTGAAACAATAAAATTTGTTCTGACCTCCTAACTAATTTAAGAAAATTCTATGCATATCCAAAACTAATTCCTACTCATGGCCAGAGAAAACTACAAAATACGTAACTTTTGAAGAATGGTTGTTCAATTTTTACATTCAAATTGTTATATTACATCCACTATCACAATATCCAAGTTCATTTTAGTGGTCAATAATGGATATATGGGAAACTGATTGATCTTACTTTAAATTCTCTATACATTAAAAATTCCTAGAAGCAACTGTGCTGAGATAAAATATTGCTAGAACTGGTCTTACACTACATTGCTACCAACAAAATTAACCAGCCATGCCCAATTAGAATCAACGTGTGTTTGCATTGTATATCTGAGTGGTAGGGGTGTGTGAATTTGGAATGTTTGCATGCTTGTAAGAGAAAGAGATTACCATATGAAGATACTGTTTCCATCATCAACTCAAAGCTGCAATAAAAAACTTGCTTCACTGATGCATGAATACAGGAAGAAAGAGTAGGCCCTGCAACCACTGTACTTCCATGAGAAAGCAAAAGGAAACCCTGCAGTGTATTGAAGTATGTTGCCACGTTCTCCTCAATTGCTTTTGCTTCTGGTTTTTCCCCAGTCCACAACATTCCAATCGCATAGTAAGAAAAAATCAATCAGTTGAATCTGAACAATCATGCCATGTAGATAAAGCGGGCAGCTAGTTCTCCCTCCAGAGAAACAAAAACGACCATTCTCAAATCTCATTTCATGTAACACAAATACTGATGACCACTCCAAAACTATCAGCAATAATTTTTGTGTGCATCATTCTCCCCAAGAATTTGGAAAAAACATTGGAACAACAGCCTTGACAGATCATTCTGAACAGTGAATACCAAACAATCATATGACAACTGAAAACAAACTTTTCAAACTAATGCTTTTTGGAACAACTTTTAATCATCGACCCATCAGACGTGTTGACATGACCACTACCAATCCTCCTCTTTACACAAACTAGAACAACCTGTTAACTCACGTCAAAATTATTCATTATACCCAAGTGCAAATCAATAACAAGAATTGAGAATCCAAATTATTTTGGCACATTTTGAAGTTCCATATCAGATAACCAACTTCAAAATTCAAATTCAAGATGAAATGCCTTAACAACTAAAAACACCTAATTTGAACGAATAAACAACCTACACAAGATAGATATATAAAAAGATCAAAATTTTGAAGTGCATATAATCAGACTAAACATACAATTCCTATAACTCAAATACGTATGAATAACCCAAAACCGTTTTAATACTTGGAATGAGAAAAATACAACCTAGAAGTGAAAAACTCACGGATTTAAAACATACCCGTTTCAGGAGAACCACATGAGAGCATAAAAAACAGGAAAGACACAAGAAACATTAGAATGGAGAAAACAGAAAGGAGTGCGTATGGAAATTTTGTACTAATAGTAGCTTGCTAGGAGACTTGGTCACCCATTTTCACAACTTCGTCCCAGCTCACTTTATCCAGTGATGAAGCTGCTGTCTGATCCAACATCTACTCAATATATGAGCACACAAGCAAAACCCGCATCAGTTTTAGATGAATTTTCCGAAAAAGAAAAGAAAAGAGCAATTGCATGGAGACATGTTTTCTGATGCATGCATAAGTATAAAGCATTGAATAGGAACCTGGAGAGTTTCATGGATGGTAGTTAAGTGCGAATTGAGAATTTGATTTAGTCTCTCTTGCTCTGCTTTTCCCATCTCTTTCTTCTTCTTGCTCGCGTGTTTTTTTGGGGTTTATCATGACGAATGTTCGGATTGACGGAGAAAGCAACGATGGCAAGTGGTTGATTATCACTAATATAGGTTTGAGTGGACGACGTCGTTTTCCAAGGGCATTGAGTTTACTTGTTTTAGAATTATGATTATTATTATTTACAGTTTATGCTACTAGTAGTACCAAAATTTGACCTGTAATTATTTTACGATTTTATTATTATTATTATTATTGTTATTATTTTAAATTTTTAGATATATAAATGAATAAATAAATAAAATTTATAAATAAAATAAAAAGTTTTATATTTGAGAAATTGAAGTCCAATTGAGATATAATAGGATCATTATTACCATTCATACCATATTTCATGCACTAAAAGATATTTTTATAAACACGAACAACTAAAAAACATGTAAAATTAAATTTAAAAATTTAAAAATGAACGATGAAAGTAGATACAAATTCATTATATATATTTTTCTTAAACAAAATTGCCGAGTGGTAAAACTATCATACTTTTTTTTTCTTGTCAGGTAGTAGTTTTTATTGGCTGAGAATTTGTCTTGTACCTTGGCCTGGTATAATCAAGAATTCCCTCCCCGTACCTAACTTTTTTTTTTTTTTTTTAAAGGGGTGCTTACAAGAATTTCGATGCATATTAGAAATACAACTTTGGGAATTACAATTCCTTGTGGCAAGCGCCAACTTGTTACAATAATAAAAATTCCAAAATAATCAAGAAACATTAATGTTCTGCTAATGGCCAACTCAATATACTTCTGTGAAATCAAATATTCAAAACTCTGTTTCTTGCAATTAGAAGTTTACAACTCAATTACTGTAGTGCCATGCCACCTACTTGGAGGTATTCAACATAATCTTGCTGCTTGCTCCTTTAGTCTATGTTGTTTCATCAGTGAATCTTTACCTCTACTTTCACATATAATTTTGGTTATTCGGATGCATCTTGTGCTATATATATTCCCTCGAATATCCTCTCCCTTGCCTTGCTTGCCTACAAGAAAACCAGGAAACACTGGAGTCCTTATTAAGAGAAACCAGAAAATAACTACTGGTTTAAGTACTTTTAAGTCAAAACTAGAGGAAATGGAACCTGTTCCTCCCAATTTGTATAGCTTGTTATGGTAGCCAGCAAAACATTCTGCATAAAGGAACCCACCAGTATACCGGTCCAAAGGCTTTTTCCGCTACATTTAAACCAAAATCCTACATGGCTCCTACTGGGATTCCACAAATATGGTATGCCACTAGATTTACATAAGCCCCCAAGTCCTGCCACCCACATCCCCTAGCGATGTCTGCAATTTTCGTTCCTGTACTGAAGAATGATGTGTAACATAGATATATAATTAACCTGAAATGGTCCCTTGGAAGCTGTCCAATATGACACATAAACATACAAGAGGAGCCATGGTTGTGACATAATGCACAACTTGTTCTTCTTTGCTGAATATGTAACCGAAGACATGCCTGGTGGCAAACAGGATTGTGCTTACTATAATTGATTGTGTGGTTGTAACAAATATTGAACACCAGACTGCTACATAAGCAGCTCGTGCATTTCCAGCTCCCAATTCATTATAAACTCTAGTGCTGCACCAGAAGCAGGATGATCAATTAATTACACAAGTATAAAAATGTATGCATTCGAGTATTTGCATGAGTACCAAAACAAACAAGCAAACCTTGCTGCAGCACCTAGACCATCTGGTATTGTATAAAGGGTTGAAATGATTACTAGACTGTTGAAAAAACAAGTGTCGCATATTTAGTACATTTAAATAGAGATGGTAAATTGTGAAGTTCATAATTATATAACATACCACACAGAAAGAACAAAGTCTCAAGTCTTGGATTTGGTAGAAGCCGAGAAAGCATTGTAATTAGCTCAAATGACCCCCATTCAAGGCTACAATCATCCGCATGGTTATTCCAATTGTTCATATCAGAAAATAAATAATGCTTACACATCTATCTACGACTTATGCACGAGAAAATAATTACCAAATCATTACAGCAGAAGGGATAGCTAAACGAAAAAAAACTCTCCAACTGCTTGTAATAACTCCATGGATACAGGAATATGGGTTTTCGCACAAGTAGGAGAGAACATCATGTAGATTGCAAGAAAAATCACATTTAACCAATATGAAATGCCAATAGAAAATGCTGCACCAAGATTACCAATTCCGCAATTGAATACTAGAGTCCATCAGAGAACTATGTGGAAACAAAGAGCAAATAAGGAGCTTATGATCAGGGGAAATGTCAAACTCTGCATCTGAAAATATCGAACGATTGCTTGAAGGGATGCATAGCCAAAGAGTGCAGGAATAAGCTCCTTGTGAGATGACAGAATCTTGGCCTATCAAAACTAGGATCTTTCCCATGTAGATCCACAAGATAGACACAGGGATACAAACAAGAATGAAAGAAAACATGGCAGTGTAAATTCGAACTCCAAATTGTCGATATTGCTTAGCTCCACAAGCTTCAGGGTGTTCATACACTAATGCAGTGAAGTCTATGGTTCATGTACCTCATCATCCAATGCAGTCATGTAATAGGATTTATTTACAACATATAATGAAAACCCAATTTGTAGTCTATATAGTCACCAGGTCTGATGAAAGCAAACATGTAACAAAATTTATGAAATTTATAGACAATAGTAACCAATTTCTTTAATAAGTGATGATAAATCTCCCATATGCTACATGTGGTATCTATCCTTTTCAGGGAATGACAGGCATGAGATTGAAAGCCAGATTTTGCGGACATAACAAAAGGGTATAGAGTTACGGACTGATGACCATTTCTGAAAAACAAACAAACAAACAAGGAGACTGAAGCCAGTAACAGCAGAGAAGGAGATGGCTATGGCAGAGCTAGAAAGAGAGAGCTGGCCAAGATGACCAACCGTCATTATGGATATAGCTTGCAAGAAATACTGTGATAAATTTACAGCCACCGTAGGACCTGCTATGTAACCCGTTCTCTTCACTTCCTCTCTCGACACTCGCCATCATATGCTTTTTTCCTGTTCATCTTCCTCTGTCAATAGTATTTGCCTCTCCATTTTTTCTGTCTTAATGCATCACCAAATTATGCCTATGCCATGACCTCTCATCTGATATTAATAGCCACAGAGAGATATAATATATGAATTTGGGAAAATTGTAGGACATCATTTAACTTTAACTTATACATTTATATACATAACGAATATGTCTTGAATATTGATACTTAAAGGTGCTGTGGAGGCTCTTTTGACAATACTCGATTAAACAATACCAGACGATATGTAGTTAAATGAAATTTACTTTGATATAAATAAGTTTGGTCATAAATACAATAAAAAAGTAGGTTTAAATGAGTTAACCAACTTAACTAGCAATAAACACAATTAAACACGATCATATAATCGAGTTATCAGATCAATATTTAATAGACAATACACAGATATACATTTAAATAAATATAATTATTTATAAGAAAAAAATCTTTGAATTCAACATTATATTTACTTAGATTTTAATATTTAGACTTTATTTTCTCAAGATACAAATTTTTTAATTAAAAATTAAAAATTTTTTAATTTTTACATATTTTTAGGTTAAACGTGTATTTTCGTATTATGACACTTTAATAAAATGGGTTATATGACACATGTCATGTAACCTACTTTATAAACATGTTCATGCTAGAATTGAAGATTTTTATATGATTAATTAAATGGATTGTATTCGGATTGAACATTTTTATATTATACACATGTTTTGATATGACACAAATTGTCATCCCTAAATACTATAGAAGATAATGAATTTATCTTTTTTTAATATGTAAAATAAGATTATATAAAAATATTTGCCAAAATATAAATTTCATTAATATAAAACTTTCTTTCAGTATTTAAAGAATATATACACACACGTGTCACACATATACTACATATTAATTTTTTATGACTCATACATTGTATATGATTTATTTTATTCAACACGTCATTTTTATTTTTATGTTCAATTTTTTAAAAAATATTTTTCTTTTATCATTTATGAATATTATATTTTGTGCTATTACATGGATGATATTTTTTTTTACTTTACATATTAATTTGTGCTATTACATGGATGATGTTTTTTACTTTACATATTATAAAAATTAAGAAATTATATTATCCATAATAAATTTTAAAATCAAACAATCATTATATTAATAAAAATTTAATTATTTTTAAATTTCAATCCATAGAATTCTAAAATCAAATAAGTCAACATTCTAAATTAATTTTAATATTATTTTTTGAAACTACAATTTTTTTTCTATTGTCTTATCCTTGTGTGTGTGTCTATATATATAAGTAAAATAAATATATTTAGATATAAAAAACTTATATATTATATAAATGTCTAAATATAATAATATGTTTAGTGAATTGTTGCAATTTTCTAGTGCCTAAATTTTTTTGAAATTTAATAATATTTGTAAGTATGAATTTACGAGTAATAAATTTTTCTAACTTGATAAAGTTAAATTTTATGATAAGTTTTCATCGAAGAAATATTTGATGTTATTTTTAAAATTTATCAAGTTGAAAAATATTAAATTATATTGAAAACTAAATTAATTTTTTTCTTTAGTTTGAGGGTAATTGAAATTCCTTTGGAATTATATTGTAAATATATTAAAGAAATTATATGAAAATATGTATAAAATTTTTGAAAGTATACATAACTAATAATTGAAGTTACAATGAATTTTGATTAACTTAATTTAAAGTAACTATGTAAAATTTCATTTGGTTTATAGAATTGAGCTATGAATTGGAATTGAGAATTAGAATTGGCCGATAGAATTCTATTTCTAGTGTTTGATAGACCAATAAGAATAAGAATTTTGATTCCAAACAAATTAAATAAATTTTAAAATACTAAGCCTAACCTAATTTTCTAATTATGGGCTCGGACCCTATGAATATTACTTAATAAAATATTCATAATCTAAATACAAGAATTAGAATTTTAACACAATTCTAATTCTAATAGAATTAAAATTGAAATTAAAATTCTAAATTTCAATTCTCAGTTCCCAATTCTATCATCCAAATGCACCATTATAGAAATTTGTTAGCTTCTCATCTAGATAAGGGAACAGATTAAGATAAGATTTCAGACTAGTGATTCATTAACGTTCCCTTAGTTATTAAAAAAAATAAAACAAACACATTTCAAACTTGACTTGATTAGTTGTGTATATCCCTAAGAACATTTAGCCTTTATTTGAAAAGGAAAGAAAAATTAGAGAAAAGAAAAGATGGGGGGAAGAAAAAGGGATTAGAAATAACTCATTCTATTGATTGGAAAAGTGATGGTAAAATGAGAGAAAGAAAAGTGAATAGTGAATTTTTCTCTAGGGTTCACTATTTTGTAATCACTTGAATTTGGAGGAGAAAAGTTATAAAACTTATATTTTTATTGTGTAATTACTAATTTTTCCATCAAATAATTTTTCTTTTATCAATTTTTTGAATCTATTTTAATTAAAAGTCTTTATTCTTACACGTGAAAATTTTATTCTACATTTTATTAGTTTTGGTTAGTCAATTAAATTTTTATAATTATTCTTGCTAATTCAAATAAATTTTTACTAATTCAAATAAATTTTTATGTACAGATATAAAGATTAGAGAGTATAATGTATAAGCGTAATTTTTAATATATTTTAAATTCATATTAAATTTATATTTCTTGAAATTTATCATAAATTAATATGATGTACAAAATGGTAATTTTAATTTTAAAAAAGCTTTCATTTCCTTCATTTTCTATAATTTTCCAAAGAAGGGGAAAATGTTTTCTTCACCTTTCTTTTTCTCATTTTTATATTTTTCCAAATGAAGTAGGGAAAATTTTTTTCCTACCTTTTTCAATTTTCCTAACTCTTCTTTCTCTATCATTCCTTTTTTTGTTCAATTTTTCCCCAAACATAGTGTTAGTTCTTGATTCGATCTCTCTCTCCTGCTATATTAATAACCAAAAAGAAAAAAAAAACAAAATATTATCTTTATTTAAGATATATTAATGCATTAGGACCAATGTGAATAATACTATCATCTTCTTTGGGTTCATGTGATTAGAAGAAAATATAGTTTGAATTTTACTAATATCCCGTCAAAGTTGAAGTCTTCTAACAGATCACACTTGTGGTGTGCTATGGGTAAGGTTTGGAAGACAACTTTGAATAGATTAACGTGGTCGCTGGGTGATGGCAAACGAGTTAGATTGTAGTTGGACAAATGGGTTCTCAGTGACAAAATGCTATATGAAGTGGCTATCAGTAGTGTCTCGCTTGTTGAAATTTTTATGTGAGCTAATATTAATTATGAGTCTATTTTAATTATTTATAAAACGGATTGAATAATATAGTTTATTGATTTGGGATAAGTCTAATTAAAATGTGATCAATTAAGTTATTGGTTTGTGACATCTTTTGTGGGCCGATATGAAAGACGGTCAGTGTAGGCCTATTTTAACATGGACCTGTGATGGGTGAGACTGTTAAAATCTATTATAAATAGGCTAAGTCTCATCTTCTGCTTTCATAATAAAAAAACTTTAATTGTTACACTCATTGTAACCGTCTTGTGAGAAGGTTAACGAGAGAAAGACTTAACTTCTTTTTTCAACTCTTCTGACCTATCATCCAAGTGTTCTATTTTCAGTGACTAGAATAATGGAGCGGAATAATTTGGGATT
>CATIWR010489653.1:0-17918 GCA_949677035.1 Omphalea diandra | reverse complement strand
ATGTATACATAAATATATTAAGTTAAAAACATAAGGGATAACAGACACATTACAAGTTTAGTATCAATGGTTTGATACCAAATAACCATTTGAAACTTCTATCCCTTCTTCATTAGCAATCTTCATTCACCTTTAGATTTTCCATGATGAGAATTTGGTGAAGGAGTCCCCATCCTACAATATCAAACACTTTGCTTTGGTACCCAAACATATTTGGACCTTTGGGGGTTAGTCTTGGAAGGGTCCTCTAATTTGAGGTGTGCCTTCCTAATGTGGCAAAATACATTGATGTGCCCATGTCTTGTGCAATAATGACATTAGAGCTTAGACTTGTGAGTCTTTCTCCTATGCATAACCTTAATATGAGTAGGGGTCCTTCTTATACTTTGGTGATGAGAATGTATGCAAGTGCATGAGCGATTAGGAGTAGAAGAGCAGTTTTTGTGTTTGTGTGGTTGAACATGCTTCTTGTTATAAATGTAAGCATAATTTGCCCTTTGAGCTTTGGCTCTTAAGCCTTAGGGGGCCTTTCCTTTACCCTTAGGCATAAACGGCTTAGTGCTAGGAGCACCACACTTCCCCATGACCTCAATACTTGAAGTTTGAGGTGTTGATGCTCTAATGAATGTAGTGGGTGAAGAAGCAGATGTATAGGCTCTATTAAAGTCTAGACCATGTCTAACTAAATGAGGTCTTTGAGATATAATAAGTGTATCCAAAGCGTCTTTTCCCTTATGAAACTTAGAAATAGAATTTGTAAACTCAATGACTTCATCCTTTAAGGAGTCATTTTCTTTTCTCAAGGAGTTTAGGGATGAAGATGATTTTGAGAGACTCTTAACAGATATTTTGAGTTCTTCATTTGAAGTCCTTAATTCACTTACAAGATTGTTTAATGATTCAAATTCATCCTCTAACTTGGAACATTTTTTCTTGTAAGTTTTCATTTGTGATTTGTATTTATCACATCTCAAAGTAAGAGCTTCAAGAAGCTCATCATCTACATCATCAAATGAATCATAATCATTATAAGAGTGTGGAGAAGTACTTACCTCTTTAGAGGAGTCCTCTTAAGCCATGAAGCAAAAGTTTGCTACTTTATCTTCTTATTCATCACTTAACTCATCATCCCAAGTAGCCTTAAAGGTCTTCTTCTTTTCCTTGTGATGATAGGAAGATGACTTTCTTTGGATTATTCTTTCTATTCTCCTTTTCATTAACTCCTTGGTCCTTCTTGATATTTTGGCAAGCTCTTTTTTTTCTTTATCACTTTCATTTGAGTCACTTGAGCTTGAATAATCTTTTTGAGCTTTGAAGGCCAGAGCTTTCTTCTTCTATTTATGTCTTTATCCCCTTAGTTTTTTCATCTCTTCATCTTTCTTGAGAGTCATCTCATGAGTGAGAAGCTTACCAATGAGGCATTTGTTGGCACTTTCCCAATCTCTGGATTAGACTCTTGAATGCCGCATACTCTTGCACCAAATTTATCTAATGGAAGAGATTTAAGGATTTTAGTATTTACCTCATACTTGGTAAGAATCATTCTAAACTTTTTCAAGTTTATGACAACAGAGAGGAGTCTATTTATCATTTCAGTGATGCTTTCATGGCTTTTCATCATGAAGAACTTCCTCTCTGTCACATACATCTCCAACCTACTTGATTTCATAAAAGTTGTGTCTTCATGATAGTTTTCTAGTGCTTTTCATATGGCATGTGCAGTTTAGCAATATTGGATTCTTCTAATTTCTTCTCTTGACATGGAGCTTAGGAGAATAACCATTGCCTTCTTGTTCTTCCCATTTGCCTTCCTTTATGCTTCACTCCATTCTTCTCTTGCAATTGCCACCTCTACTCCTTCAACCATCTTTGTTGGAGGCTTCCACTTTTCAAGTATATAATCTCATAAGTTGATGAGATCACTATCAAGATAGATCTCCATTTTATGCTTTCAAAGAGCATAATCATTGCTATCAAAGTAGGGATTAAGATGATAGTGGACTCCTTCTTGTGCCATTGATCTTTTCTCACATAATTAAGGCTTGAATTGAGACTTGACTCTGATACCAATTGTTGGGCCTAGTGCACCAATAAGGGGGGGAGGGGTTGAATTGGTGGCAAATTTAAACTTTTGATTTTGGAGAAAGCTCACATGAATGAAAGATTATAGAAAGAGTAGGAGAAGAATCAATACAAGAGTTTTATAGTGGTTTAGGTATTAACCAACTCTACATCCACTCCCCAATTTATCAATTTGTTGTTTCACTCAATCAATAGTATTTTACAAGCTCGCACTCAACTTTAGTGTTTAGGCTCACACCAAACCTTACAAGTGTTTTCCCAAGGCTCAAACTCAGCCTAGTGTTTTAGGCTCATACCAAACCTTACAAGTGTTTTCCCAAGGCTCACACTTAACCTATATAAGAGATTTACAACTAGGCTCACTCTCAAACCTATACAAGAGTTTTCTAAGGCTCACTCTCAAACCTAAACAAAGGTGTTTAAAACTCACACCAAACTATGTACAAAGAAATAAAGAGTTAAAGTTGAGAATTAATTTAGCAAGAGTTTTGGCACATATCAATGGTTATCCTCTTACATTCAATTCCATCTGGTGATGTATTTATAAGTAATAACCACCAGAGAGATGTTACAAAGAAACTATGTCTAAATCTCTAAGTTGTGTTAGACATATCTTACATTAAATGCTCGTCAGATGAAATTGACGGTCGAGACTAAATTTGCGGTCACTAACTTTGAACTGTGTCTAACGGCTAGTCCACATGGCATGATACCATTGGTCTCTTCAAAAACTAGCAGTTGGATCTTTCTAACGGATCTTAAAATTCGCGGTCGCTATTTTCCTTTTCGGACGCGATTGTCTCCATGAAATTGTCTGTCTCACATGGAGATGTTGTTTCTAAAATTCGCGGTCACTACTGAAATTCGTGGTCATGACTTTTGAATATCAACAACTCTTTTTTCAAAATTTGTGGTCACTAATTTCGAAGACAGATTTTCATACTTGGAGTTTTTTTTTGCTTCTAATCACTTTTATTCAACTGCCAATGAGATTCTATTTTAATATTTGCAAAAACAAAACTTGAAATTGATATTAGAACCTTTCAATCTATATTGTCAAGATCAAAAGAAAGTCTTGACTTAGGTTTGAATAACCTAGTCTAACAATACATATAAATATATATTATAAATAATATATATATATATATATATATATATATATATATATTCTTGAAGAATATATAATCATTGAAATAATATTTTTTTTATTGTATGGTTCATAAAGATTATAATTTTTTTCTCAATCTAAAATTTTAATCTAAATTTACTCAAAGAAATTGTTAATTAGATTTTAAAAGAGACTTGAAATATTTTGATTCAAAGCTGACTCAACTCGATATACAAATTAGTCTAATTGGCTCAATTTAAATTTATTAAACTTTGATGAGGATGAAACATAAAAATGAGAGTGATTAGTTTGCTACTAAAAATAAAAGTGAAATGAATAGAAGAAATTAATAGAAACAATTTATAGCAATTCAATCAATAATGCATACGTCCACTCCCAAAATCATACTTAGGACTTTTACTATCTTTGCAATGATAAAATACAGTGTCCATTTTATAAGACTTAAAGAAATCTTAACACTCTCCTTTTCTAAGACTTAAGAAAGTAAAGCATATCCTCAATATTTTTGAAGATATAATACTAATATATACCACTTTACTGATGATTGTACTTTTAGTAAATTTCTAAACATCTATAGCAGATAACAAATTTAATTTAATATTCAAGAGAAACATACTTACACTAACTCAAGATTAGTTAAAAATTGCACAAAAACTTCTTTCATCCGAAAATTTAAAATTTAAAACACACAAAATGATAAAAGTTTTTCCATGAAAAATCTCTCTTACTTGATGCTTCAAATCAAGGTGATACTCCTTAAAAGCTAGTTAATAGACACAAGATAAACTGGTTATTACACTTTGATAATTGTCATTGAACTTGCTATTTGGTGATTGGGAATGTTGCGTCTCTTACTAATGATCACAACTAGTTATAGTAGTCATTAAGTTTACCTGTCAATACTCAGTGAGGTTTTTCCACCATCATTGATTACTATTTAATAGTTGTTAATTTTTTTCTATGATTATTGATGAGATCTAAAATCAAACAAACTAATTTAGGTACTCTCATTGAAATCCTTCCACGATCGTTGAGCTACATTCAAATCAGGTAGAGAGTTAAGGTACTTCTTAAAGACTTTTAACATGCTCATTATCCACTTTCAATGCTTGTTATTTTTCTTTCATGTTCATTGGTTCTATACCCATGATCATTGAAGCTTACTAGTCTTCTCTTTCTCATCTTATTTCTGCCCTTGCACTCTTTGCCTTTAACATGCTAAAGCTCTACTATCTTAAGATGTTATACCTCCATCTTTAAAAGCATATTAAAGGATTAAATAAATATTTTCATTGTTTTGGTAGGCATCATCCACCCTTGATGTTTTACCTTCATCTTTAAAAACATATAAGTGGTCAAATGTTCTTTCCTTTCGAACTTGACATATCTTTCAAAGTATTGTCTTTAAGGTGTGATTTTGCCTTTATCTTTTAAAGTCAGTGATATCCTCATATAAATATTGGCAACAACTATCAACATAAATATTTAATCATAAGTTAAAACTTCTTTTAGTTTTGAAAATATTTAAAGGACATAAATATCAATTACTCTAAAGGTCAAGACAATAATTGTCTTAATAATCTAGAGTGACCTTAGGGTCCATAATCTTTCCCATTTTTAACAATGAAAAACCAAGATTCTTGATACAATAAAAATAAAATAAAACCTTTGTCAATATCAAAATTTCTTCCCTTTTTGTTATCATGACAAAAAGAATTCAAAATAGAGAACAAAAAAAAAAAGTGTATTTGATGTTAAGTTCTTGAAAAAATGAGAAAAGGAAAACAATACTATCACTAAAAATTCCAAAAATATACTATAAAAAAATTGATATCTCCTCTTAAATAAATTCTCCCTTTAATAAATCTTAGAGCCACAAAATCATATACCAGTTATTGGAATATATAATAAAATCTAAAGATAAAAAATTCCTAAAACCAAAAAGTAAAAAATAATAATAATAAATTGTTGTGCATGACTAAGATGTGAGAATTATAACTACCTCTTAACATATGCATATATTTAAACTAAATTTTAGAGCAAAGAAGGGATAAAGGATACATTACAAGTTTAATACAAAATGAAGAACTTTAGCTCAATTTGTTGAATTATTAGTATCACTTAACACTTTGAAGCTTTATATCCCTTTAATTTTCTTTTGTTAATCTCTACTCACCGTTTGAATTCTCTAATTTGAGCAATGGGTGATGGACTTTATAACTTGTAAATCAAACTTTCTTTGGTATCCATTTCGTTTTGGGTTTGTAGTGTTAGGAATAAATACATTCTCATCATTTAGCCTAATGTAGCAAAAGTATATTCTATAGCCAAAATTTTCATAATAAAATGATTACCAAATGAATGCTCTTCTAGGTATATGAGTATAAATGACTCCTTATAGGCATGACCTAGGAATAGAGGGAGCATTTGCATTTTTATTTGGCCTCGATCTTTAAGACTTATAGATATAAACATGATTTGCTCTAGGTCTATGAATATATGTGTGTATGAACATTTTGAATTGTGCATGTATGTCCTAGATGAAGAGGGAGAAGGGGTTTTTCTATTGCTCTCACAAACTTAGGCTTAGAGAGAGAAGCTCTAGAGAAATTTAAACCTAAGCCATATTTATCTTTGAAAATCTTTAGGAGCCTAAAATCAAATCTATTTTTTATTTTCCTTTAGCAAAGGAAACAAAGAGTCTTTTAAATTTTAATTCTTCTTTTTAGTACTCTCATTTTGAGAAGACATAATTTCATGAAACTTTTTTTAAGGCCTTATTTTTCTTTTTTAAAATTTTAAAATTCTGTTTTAATTCTATTAATTTTTTTTTTCAAAATTTTATTTATCTTAAAATTTTTGTCTAAATCACCATTTATGGATTTTAAGGCCTTTACAAGATTTTTAACAATAAACATGTTCCTAATCTCTAGATCATCATCATTATTGGAATCATTATGTAAAGTATTAAAGCATACCTTATTTGGAGAGCTTTCTTCAATTACCAGAAAGCATAAATTGGCTCTTTCTCTTTTTGTTCTTCTTGATTCATTTTTGGATTAGCTTAACAATGTGACAAAGTTTTCTACACTTAACATAAAAGCATAGATTGGTTTTTTCCCTTTGAGGCATTCTCCTATGTGTTTTTCAAAATTAGTAAGTCATGAAAGCCATTACTTTTTCATTTAGTTTTTCATCATCAGAGCTTAATGGTTTATACGTAGTCTTAACTGCAACTCCTATTTTTCTTTCATTTGCTTTCTTTGATGGGATGAAGCTTCTCTATTTAGATTCATCTCATAGTTAATGAAATTCTCTAATAGCTCATCCAAAGTTATGGTCATCAAATAATTAGCATCTCTGAGGGATGTGACCTTGCTTAATCATTCTTTTAGTAAGCACATCAAAATTTTGTTCACAAGCTCTTTATTAATAAATGTTTTTCTAAGAGCTTTCATTTATCTAACTATTTTGAGGAAGCAATCATACATTTTAGATATATTCTCTTCCTGCTTCATTAAGAAGGTCTCATATTGAAAAATGAGATTTCTTTCTTATTCTCTTTAACCTAGTTCATACTCTCGTATATGATATCTAAGGCTTTCTAAGTCTTTTTTGGGCTATTAACTTCATGTTCACTTTGTTATACTAACTTTTGCTTAAGGTCACAAAAAAGTATGTGGACAACCTTATCAATGTTTCCCATATGCTTCTTCTCCTTTTTTGATATTTTATTAATGTCCTTCTTTATTTAAGTTTCATCTATAAGTATCTTCATTATAGTTTATATATCCTTCTTTATAATTCTCGATTAACTTAATATATTTTTAACTTTAAGAAGTATTCCATTACACTCTTTTAGTATTAATAGTCAGTTTCATTAAAGAATAAAGGTCTTACTATTGATTGTCTTTTAGATCTATGCTCATTTGGGCTATCAAGGATACTTAAACTTTAAAAGAGATGAGGCTCTAATTGAAGTTATTAAACCTTCATAAAGATGGCAACCCAAGTGGAGATAAAAGAAAATTCACATAAAGAATTTATAGTGGTTCATTGATAGTACTTACATCCACTTTTTCAGTCACATTTAGGCCTTTTACTATCTTTTCAAAAATCAAATATAATTTTCCTTTTTTAAATATAATTTTCCTTTTTTAAGACTTAAGAAAAATCATAACACTTTCCTTTTCTAAGATCAAAAGGGCAAAATCCGTCCCTTAGCGCTTTTGCAAGTACAATACCGATTTATACCATTTTACTAAGAATTATGCCTTTTGTAAGGCAACAAATACAATTTAGTGCTCAAGAGAAACCTACTCTTCCCAACTCAAAGTTAGTTACAAATCATATAAAACTTGCTCTATCCAAAAATACAAAGGTTAAACCTCATAAAAAAAATATCTCTTATGTGAGACTTCAAATGAGGATTTTTATATAGATACTCTGAAAAAACAAGCTAGTAGATACAAGAAAAATTTCCTGTTACCTTTAGAAAAACTAGTAGTTACACAATAACAATGGTGGTCAATGTTACTCAATGATCATCGAGATTCTAGTATTTCTTTCTAATCATCATTGATTATTTGTAATGCTCATTAAGATTTTGCCATAATCATTGATGACTTCTTAGTAGTCATTGAATTTATTTTAATGATCATTGATGAGATCCAAAATCAGATAGATCATTTAAAGTGCTTCTTGAAGGGTTTTACAATAATTATTAGAATTCTTCCATGTTTGTTGCTTATTTCCACAATTGTTGATCATTCTTTCATAATCGTTGAGTCACCTTCAAATCAAATAGCTGAGTTAATGTACTTATTAAAGGCTTTTATCATGCTCATTGTCCAATTTTAATGCTCGTTGTTTATCTTTCATGATTGTCGATTTTGATCCCATAGTCATTGAGGCTCACTAGTCTTTCCTTTCCCTTCTTATTTCTATCTTTACAATTTTTTCCTTTAGCATGCTCAACTTTGCTATCTTAAGGTACTTTATCCCCATCTTTAAAAGTATATGAAAGGAGCAAAAAAATATCCTTATGCTTTTGGCAGGCATATGATCTTCCTTTGATACTTTACTTTCATCTTTAAAGGCATCTAAATCATCAAGCATTGTCTCTAATGGCTATATATATATATATATATATATATATATATATTTGTGTGTATGTGTGTGTGTGTGTGTGTTTTTTAGATGTAGTTTTACCTTCATATTTTGGAGTCAAACATTGCATCTAATGTAAATATTGGCATAAACTATAAGCACAAGTATTCAATCATAAGGTTAGAACTTTTCTTATTTTGAAATAATTCAAATACATTAATATCAATTACTCTAGAGATTAAGACAATAAATGTCTCAACAATCTAGAGTAACCTTATGGTCAATACAATTTTTTTAGAAATTAAATAGCATTTTTTTTATTTTAATAGAGCCAAAATTATGAGTGGCCAAATCTAATTTGGAATTTAAAAATAATCCAACTTTTTATATCTTGATCTAATCGAACTAACCACAACTAAAAGTGGTATAATATGAATTTGCCTAAACATACATGATCTAAAATTAATTCAATCTATCCATTCATTCGACCCCGATCCATTGGCCACTTTTTTTCATGATATTGTTATTGTTGAATAACATTCATCTTATTGAAATGGTATACATTTTCAAGTATAATTTTTTTAAAATTATAACATTAATCTTATTGAAATGTTATACATGTTCAAGTATAATTTTTTAAATTGTCATCAAATTTTTAATTATCTAAAAAATAAACTTGAAATGAAATTTTTTTAGGTTTAAAATCAATTTGTATTTTGTTGCATTTTCAAGGCCTGCATAGAATCAAAATTCACCATGAGCTTATATTTTATAAGGCATGGTTATATAACTACTAAAAAAATGAATGATTAATATATGTTGTCGATACTTAGGTTCAATGCCATAAGCTTAAGTATGTAGAGTACAAAGCACATACCAATATTATTTTAAATTTTTTTTACAAATTCAAACTAATTAGAAAGATAAAAATTGACCAATAATTGAAAATTAGAAAAATATTTAGCTACCAATAATTAAAAATTTGAAAAAGTATTTAAGTTTTATTTAGTGCTTATATAATTTTGATGCTTTTTCATGAGTGAGAATTGTACTTGATGTTAGATTATGACCTAATATTGTACTCACTAAGTAATTCATAAGTTGAAATAATAGGAATAATAATAATTCAAATAGCTAATTAATTCTAACCGTTCACTCGATTATATGACAGACATACATGACTAAATTACAAAAGATATAAATTGATATTTTCTCCACTCATTATGGTTGATATTTATAATCATTAGGTTGAACCACAAGAAATTCATCAACAAAAGGTTCAAAAGAGAGAAATTAATTTATTCTTATGATTTAGAACACGTAAATTTCATCAAATTCATTAAGTGTGTGTTACATATTTTTTAGGGTAAATTACAAATTTGGAGTCTGAACATTTTAATTTTTCTATTTTGGTGTGTAATCATTTTTTTTTTCAATAAAGTGTATGAAATAGTAAAATTATTTTCAATGTGGTGTTTTCTTTTATTTGAACAGGTAAAATATGTAACTTTGTTACATTCATATAACCTGATACTAGATTTTATATGTTATTTTAACTAATTATATATCTAAAATTTGGATATATACTTTTTTCACTTTAAATACATAATTTGTTCTTTTTTCTTTTATTTTCTGTATATATTTGAACAAATTCTACAGTGATAGAAATAAAATTTATTCAAATATATAGAAAAAGTAAAAAAAAGAATAAGTTCTATTTTTAAAATAAAGAAATTATGTACTAAGCTATAATTAGTTGAAATAATATATAGAATCTAATACCGAGTCAGATGGATTTCTACGTGACAAGCACTAATTGTTTAAATTAGAGAAAAACATCACATTGAAAATGATTTTGCAAGTTTAGACACTTGATTAAATAAAAAAAAAGTATTTAGACATCGAAATATAAAAAATAAAAAAGTTCATATACCAAATTTGTAATTCACCCTCTTTTTAATTGTGAAAATTATATGTTGAACTTTTCATGATTATTTAACTATTGAGTTAATTTAATTTTTTTTTCTTTTAAAAGTTACATATGACATCAGAGCTTTTGATTTACGAACTTATATTTTTCTTTTTGAGAATTTGATCGAAAGAAATTTAAATTATTATTATTGTTGATTATGTGTCTGATAATGTTCAAATTTGACAAGAATTTTTTATGTTATTATTTGAATTGCCCAACTTTAAATTTCTACTTTTGACTTCATGTTAAATCCTTATTGTGTCATCAAACAACATTATTTTGACCAAATATAACTTCAGTGTATTACGTGCAATATTTTTGTGTTTTACGTTTAATGAAATTTGCAAGTATATTTTGTATATACGTGAATAACCAATGGATAAATTTTGAATAGAACGTTAAAGGAACAATCGATACTCCTTGACCCATTGATTTTGTAGGCATATGCTCATTGAAATATGCAATTTAATTATGTATTATTTTATTAACAAATCTTACTTTTGTGTGGGGCCTGTACAACCACTGTTGTATCTAATGTTATATGCACATATATGTTGTTATACATATACGAATCGCAATTCAAGTTACATACATGGAGTTCGTTTCTCATCAATTTGGTTATGATATATGATTAAATATGTCAAAGTTGTGAATTAGATTTTTCTTATGAAAGACGTCAATTTTATATATATATATATATATATTCTATCTTATTAGATTAGGTTGGTCAAACCTATTTTTTTTTTACATTGACAACATAAATTGAGAGGTTTGAATATATGTTTTAAGTGTTGACTATGCATATATTAAGTTAGAAACACATTAAAAGTTTAATGGAATTGAATCGAAGTATTATCCCCTAAATCACAGTCAAATTTGAGATTACACACTTCAGTTTGATTCACAGTAACTATTGTGGCTCAAGTTGCGATCATTACTTTCAAATGACCAAAGTTGGACTCCAAATAGTCAAACCAACTAAGCCATGTTTCGAGGAGCCATTTGAAAGTTCAAACTTCACGATAGCGAAATTCAAGTAGCGACCGTGATCTCACTTCAACTTGGAACTTAAAACTCTAGTATATTTTATGATGGGTATGGTGGTCAAGGTTTCTAACGCTACCTCAGACTAGTGACTGCGACCTTGAATTTACACCTAAGACATTTGAGATTCATTAGATGGTGCCAACGATTAGTTTTTTGAAGAAGCAATGCAAGAATGTCAAGTGTTACTAGCTGTTAGATACATTTGAAGATCTCGACCGTGAAAGACAAAATCTAGAGCGAAATGTGAATCACGATCGTGATTGTGACTTGTAGTCTCAATTGTAATATCAAACTAACAAGCGTTAAATGTAAGATTTGTCAACCAACTTTGGAGATTTAGACATAGTTTTGATTTTAACAGTTTTTCGGCTGTTGAAACTTATAAATACCACACCAAGTGGCTTTGAATGTAAGATAATAGCATTTAATTATGGCAAAACTCTTGTAATTTGATTTCTCAATACTTTAACTCATTTACTCTTTGTACTTTGGGTTGTTAAAGGTTAGATGTGAGCCATAAACACTTTGGGTCTAGATTTTAGAGTGAGCCTAATGTCAAAAACTCATATGTGAGGTTGTGGGTGAACCAAAAACATAAATTGTAAAGGTTTTATGTGAGCCTTAGGAAAACACTTGCAAGTTAGGTGTGAGCTTGTAAAAACCATTAAAAGTTAGTGAAATATCTAATTAGAGAGTTGGGGAGTGGACATAGGGTTGGTTAACACGTGAACCACTATAAATTGATTGTGTTCATTCTTCTCTTACTCTTTTTCTTACTTTAAATTACTTACACTCCCTCCGTAAGTTAAATTTTTCATCGATTCAACCCCATTTCTTGGTACACAAAGGCCAACATATCTATTTAATTTGATATCTATATTATGTCAATTTTTTAGTCAGTAAAATGGCTAAATTTTGAAAATTTTTATGAATATCAAATAATATAATGTTCAATTACCCATGACTCTGTGATGATTATAAATAAGATGATGTAATGGTATATGTAATGGGTATATTGAAGTTTATTAATTATAAAATATTTAAGTATCATCTAAAGGTTGATTAGTTAATTTTATATCAAGGAACATAAACAAGGTTAATTGTTATACTCAGTTTGATATGTTTCAGTATATGCGAAGCTAGCAAGCATGCCTAATTAAAGTATATATAATTATCAATTATGTGAAAAAAATAAACTTAGCATATGTTTTGTTTAGTATATTGTTGTTTTACCTAAAGGAGAATTTCAATATACACTTGTTGATTATGTGAATTATATTTGAATTTGAATTATGTATTTGATGTATAACTCAAAGCATTAATATATGAATATTAAGTATATTTTGTAGTTATTTCTCTTTATTTATAAGCTCTGTCTACTACTATTTTCAATGGTTTGAATTTTTATAAATGGAGAGAACAAGTTAATTTTCACTTAAGTGTTTTGGATATTTACTTATCACTATTAGAGGATCAACCTCTTACTCTTATAAATACGAATAGTGAGGAAGATAAGTTATACCATATATAAGGCATGTAATCATTCTAATATATTGAGCCTTATGTTTATTTGAATATCACCAAGAACAATGAGACAACTATGCCACAAACTAAAAGTACAAGACAACACTTAAAATTTATGAAAGAACATTTTCATTGTATAGATAAGTCACTTGCTAGTACCTTTATGGCAGAGCACATGACCATAAAGTATACTAGGTTATAGAATATGCAGGACCACATTATTGAGATGACTAACATTATAGCAAGGTTGAAGAAATCGGGAATGACAATGGATAACTCTTTACAATTGATTTTGAACTCACTACCTCCTAAGTATGAACCTTTTCATATTAACTATACACTATGAAGGAAAAGTGAGATGTTAATGAATTATCTAGTAAGCTTACTCAAGAGGAAGTAAGAATAAAGAAATAAAGGAGTGACTTCATCAGCCTAATACGTTAAAAAGCAAGTAAAATACTAAAAGTAAAAGACAACAAGTTTAAGAAAAAAAAAGTCACCTATTGGTGTTACACAGGTAAATCAAAAGGAATAAAAGGCAAAGAACAAAAATTCTATAAGAAAGTTGGACAATGATGGAAAGATTATCTGAAACATAATGCTTGATTTTTTTTTTTAAAAAGGTAAATATTATGTTTCTATATGTTTTGAATCAAACTTATTTGAAGTTCCTTTAAATTCTTAGTGGCTTGATACTAGTGCTACTACAATATGATGTAGGGATTTCTTATTATCCAAACCATAAACCCAAATGAGAATTTTCTCTTTATAGGAAACCATATAAAGGCTATAATTAAAGGCACAAGGACTTATCGCTTGATTTTGAGTTTTGGTCATTAACTAAATTTTTTGGAAACTCTCTATGTACTTTCAATTTCTAAGAACCTTGTTTCTATTTCCAAACTTGATGTTATTAGTTTTAATGGTTATTTTAGACATGGTTGTTTTAATTTATTTAAGAACACCTTATGTATTATTTTGCTATTCTTATTGATGATTTATATAAATGGAAACTTGACAATAAATTTGATGAATCTTTGCTTATTATTCATAACAATATTGAAATTAAGCATAATGCATTCAGTGAAAATTCACTATAAGAAAAATTAAATTTAGCTACTATTAAAAATTGGTTGTTAAGCCATGTTCTAGTAGTAGCTGAGCCCTCACCGACTACCTTAGAGACTAACACTATTTAGTCGCTATTTTTCTAGTAGCTAAGATGAATTTAATGACTAAGTAGTAGCCATTTAACGATTATAAAAATGTAATCCTTAATTAGTCTATCTGTAGCAACTACAAAATATAGTAGCTAAGATATTAAAATGTAGTTGCTAATTAGTAGTGGGATGCAACTATGAGATTAAAATAACGATTGTTTAGCTACTAACATATGTAGTAACTAAGATGTAACTTTAGCAACTACTTCGTTCTTGTTACTATTCAAAGATTGATTAGCGACTACTTTTTATAGTTGCTAAATTCAATAATTTAGCTAATAAAGGTACATTAGTAGCTAAATAGAGATTGTTATTATTTTCTATGGTTGCTAAAGTCTCTTTTTTAGCTGCTACCATGTGTGTAGCAGCTAAATTAAAACTATTTAGTTATTATCCTTTATAGTTGGTAATGCTATTTAAAAATATTAATATTTTTTATAATTAATATTATTTATTAAATTTTTATCATTAATATTATTTATTATTTATCAATATTATTTAATTAAATTTTAATATTATTTATTAATATTAATATTTAAAAACATTAAAATGAAATTATATTATATTATCCTATGATTAGAATAAAGAAAAAATATATTGAATCCAATGTTTAATTAGAAAAAGAATAATGAAAGTTATCATCCCATGTTTTATAATTAAAAAGTATCGTAAAATAGTACACTAGGGGTCATCTGCGGAAGGGGCGGGTGGGGGAGGGGAATCATCTGAAGTCGATATAGGAGCACCCAAATTTGTACCTAATGAAGGCACCTGTGATGATCTAACTATGATCACAACTAAACTTCTCATCTTATTGAGTTGCTCCTGTAGCGATTTAACCTTCTTTTTCCACCCCCTGTTGGATCTTAGCATTTAGTACTTGATTAGTCATAGAAGAGGATGTAGTAGACTGACAAGAGGTGTTGCTTGTGTACGTTAATGAGCAATCACCTAACCCATGTATTCCTCGTTGGCATTTTTTATCAACTGTGACAATTAGTAAGAAGATCACATCTTCATCGACAGCTGCATTAATCTCTTCCCCTTGTCTTGTCTTTTGGAAATTCGTTGTTTTTAGCTTCTATTTGTTGATGCACGTTGCCCTAAAAATTAAATATATTGAAACAAAATATTAATATATAATTAAAAAATTTAACATAATAAAATATTAATTTATTTGATAATTACTTACAAATATATTGTGAGACCTATCATTAACTGAATCTTAAGTAGCCTTGTAGGTGTGCAGATTTGCATGGGCCTAAAGAAGGGAATACTTTTAGCCATTACTTTTTTCTTGTACAAAAATATTAATAAAGTTAGTAAATATTTATGTGACAATTTTACAAAATGAAAATGAAAATTGAAATAAGAGTTCCAAGTACTCGTCATCCTCCTAATGTGCCCTTAAAATGAAATGAAACCCCTTGTGTGTTTAGAAGGTCTCCTTCCTGGTTCAGCTTTCTCAATAAGGCAATTTTGGAATATGCATTTTGATTGAGCTCATAATGCTGCACTATCACAACCTTTAGTGCATCTAGCCCACAGCTCTTCCGAAACATTTGATGGCCTCACATTTTTCTGCCACTTATTCATATTATCCGCATACCTTATTTGGGTAAGCGCCTCCCAAGTTGCTTTGACACTATCATCCATGTCAACATCTCAGTAGAAATATTTCAATATATATATATATATAAACAACTCATACTAAGTTTAAAAAAAAAGTATAAAAATAATTGATAACAATAACTATAACAAAAATTTGATAAGTTTCCTTTATTTCAGTGACAAATTAATTAGGTACCTATAATGTAACAAAACATTTCTATAACACTCCTCTACTACTCCTCCCTCCCTTCCGATCTACATCTCAATTAAAAAATTCAAACATTTCATATCTAAAATTTGTCATGGCATTGTTATTTGACATATAAGGATGGATAAAATGAGTTATACCTTGAGTTCTCCCCAATTAAAGTCTTTTGTCTCTTATGTGATGGAGCTCTAGTTAAACCCTTCGATGTCAGCCCCCTTCTTGAAAATGGATGTGATATGAGTAGAGCATCGGTAGCTCTCAATAAACCTAAAATAATTTTGTATTCATTTTCAAACATATACATACCCAGACACACACACACACACACACACATACATATTAAAAATCTAAAACATAAGTATCAGACATTTAAGAAATAAAATCAGTTCCACACAACACACATAACTCATCAAACACACAACCTCACTTAAATAATCTGGTTTGCATTAAGAGTTTCTTTTTAATTAGAAACCAATCTATAAAACTATTGTAAGGAATGCAATTAGAACCTTTTGACAATGCTTCATTAAGAGACTATAGGACTAATAGGTCTTTATAATAATAATAATAATAATAATAATAACAACAACAATAATAACAACAACAACAACAACAACAACAACAACAACAACAATAACAACAACAAAGTAGTGCATGAAGTAAAATTACTTAATATATTTTATACAAAAAAAATGTTATGTTATGAATTTACTTACCTTCCACACTCTAAAAACAACCTCTTTTAATCAAATACAATTGAGCTATCAACTATAAATGAAATCGAGGATGGTGTAGGCTTAGCAAATGATGAAGGCATATTATTAATAGTTGGTGACTGAGCTAACTGTGTAATTGAAGCCTCTATAAATGGCTCTGCGGGTAACATGGGTGAATCCGCTAGTGGAGTTGAAACAACAGGTGAATCTAGTGATGGCTCAATAGGAGGCACCATCAGTCCTCTATGGCATTCGCCCAACCTTTTACCACAACCCACCCTTAATCCTTGATCACGTACCCCATCTGCTGATCCTCGACCTCACATGTCTACAATGTTAATTATAAACATGTTAGTACATGTGTATTAGAAAAAAAAAGTCAAACGTATATGACAAATAGCAAATTTATAAATAACACACCAATCATCATCACTATCATCAAAATCATATAGTTTTGATTCTTCTTCTAATTCATAATCTTACTCGGATTCAAGTTCTGACTCATCATCTATTTTATGTTCAGACTCGGATGCAATTTCTATTATTGCTCCATTAGGATCGACTAAGGACATTGGTTGTTCTTCCAAGACAATTTGAATTTAATGAAATTCCATGTCCTCCTTTGGGAATGGTAGGTGTTCTTGTGGTGAAGGAATTACTTCAAATGATTAAGGAACTTTGACAATAACCCATGCTTTTATTTTGTTGACAACCACTAGTCAATTCTATCATATTTTAAGCTAGGATATGGACAATAATATACATGTCCATATGTTTCGTGCATATAAAGCCAGAACAAAAAGTTTGTACTTGTTGAATATACGTCTGTGGTTCACCTCTACAATGTTATATTTCTAATGAATGCTTATCCACACATTTAGTATGGGATCAAACCATTCATAATTGAATAATATGGTTTGTTTGATCTACCAACTAGGATATTCTAACCCTACAACTTTCTAGAGCATACCATAATACTCATTTTCATGATAGTCAATGTAGTTAGAACCCCTGATGCAAACACTACTATTCATTATACTGCGATTAGTTCCATGCACCATTGAGTGAAATTTATATCCATTCATAAAATACTTAGAAAATGTCCACAAAGTCCTTAAAGGTCATTTAGTAAGATCCTTGAGTTATGTGTTTGAGACATTAGTATTGAAGGATTACTTGCCTACATAAAATTAAAGTTATTGTGATATAGTTACTATATATATATATATATATATATATATATATATATATATATATATATATATATATATATATATATATATATATATATATATATATT
>CATIWR010489633.1:0-17435 GCA_949677035.1 Omphalea diandra | reverse complement strand
AATTTTTGAATTTTGCTCTATTTCAATGTCATCTCAGTCTGAGAAGGTCTAACATTCTTGGGTATATCTCAAATTGTACAAATCAAATTGCAAAACTGGTTTACCAAAAGTTATGCAACACATGAAGGAACATTGTTCATGTTGATTGCCTAATTCAGTCTATAAAATCACCAAAACAAATGACCAATCTCAGGGTAAATAGATTTTCAATATGGTGACAATCATTCTTGATAAAGGGGCAATATCTCAAAAACCATAATGAATTTGGCAAAAATATTTTACAACCATGTAGATTATACATAAATATAAAACTTTCAAGTTTAACACATTACCAAATTTTGAATCTATGGCTACCAAAATTCTTGAAAAATAGAATTAAAAGACATAGGAGGTTTCATTTGGGTACATGGTCAGTCACAATCAATGAGCCATATCTCTTTCCACATAACAAATCAATCCAAACTGCTTTCTAGTTGTTTAAAGGGGATATAACCCTACAAATTTCATGTTTTAAATTTGTCAAAATCAAAAGCCAATTCTATCAAAATATAAGAAAATATAAAGACTGAGGTGATTTCGGTTGGTTGTGAACTAGCCCTAATGAAGGAGCCATAACTCCTCACACACCAAATCAAGCAAAACTATTTCATATGAATTTATATGAGGCATAAAGATCAACATTCATATTTTGCACATTATCTAATTCCTCTTATAGGGTTATGAAATCGTGGGTAAAAAATTTTGCTCTAAGAACAAAATCAACTCAATCAGCTTTTGTTCTTTTGAATTTCAACTTCCATCCAAGAGTTCTACCTCAAATACTCCATAATTATCACTAAACATGCATGATTAATATGTCATAAGGGGTTAATTTCATTTGACAAGAAGATAAATTAACTTACTGTTCTAAAACCAAAAAACCTTAGGCTTCCTCCTTATGTAGCTCACTATTCTCCCTCTCCTCCTCCTCCCCCTCCTTCTTGTTGTTGTTCTTCTTCTTTCATTTCTTTGTTCCTTAGCTCTCTCTTTCTTCTGTTGTATCTCATGTTAAGCTCTATATTCTGATCCTAAAGGGTAAAAAATTCCACTTGTAAGCCTATTGTAATAAGACAAAATCATGGTGTTGCATTTATATTGGTTGGAAGTTCACTTCCTCTTTTAGTCCCTCTTCTTCACTCCTTAAGCACTTCCATCCATCTCCTAATTCCTAGATGCTCCTTATGATTTAAAATAAGCTCTATAACACCATTATTTATGATGCTATAACATGCATACAACATAAAACAATTTTCCATGCAACTATACAAACATTACATATATGTTCAAGTGTCCCAAATGCAATGGTGCATGTGTCATCGTCGTGCTTATCCAATTCACGTGTCTAAATGATCATTTATCAAATGCATATTTTCAAGTGGGATTTCATATTATTTATGCAATGAATATGTTAATGTGATAATGCCAATGAATGTGGATGTGGATGTTACATTTCTTCCCCTTTTATAAAGAATTTTGTCCTCAAAATTTAATACCTATAAACAAATATGGATATTGTAGTTTCATATTCTCTTTGATTTCCCATGTAGCCTCTTCGTGTGAGTGGTTTCTCCATAATGCCTTAACCAAAGGGATTTCTCGATTTTGTAACTGTTTTGTCTCATAACCAATGATTTTCATTAGTTCTTCAATGTAACTTACATCATCTTCAATTGTTATTGTTGGATCCCTAAGCATATGTGTAGGATTAAACTGATACTTTCTTAGCATATTTACATGGAATACATCATGAATATGAGCCATCTCAAATGGTAGTACTAGCCTGTAAGCTAATGGACTAATTCTTTCTAGGCTCTCATAGGGTCCTATGTATCAAAGACTCAGTTTCCTCTTCTTGCCAAATCGAATTATTCTTACCATGGTGAAACTCTAAGGAACACTTTGTCTCCCACCTTATATTCCATTTCTCTTATATGTTGATATGCATAACTATTTTACCTGTCTTGTGCTGCTTTAAGTTTGCTCTTGATTACCTTCACCTTGTTTATTGTGCCTTGCACTAGTTTTGGCCCTTCTAAAACACGCATTGCTTCTTCATCCCAGTAAATAGGACTTCATCATTTTCTTCCATATAGTGATTCATATGGTGCCATCTGTATACTGCTATGATAATGATTATTATAAGCAAATTCAATAAAGGCAATATATTAATCCCATGCACCTTTTAACTCTATCAGACAAGCTCGAAGCATGTCTTCAAGTGTCTAAATTATCCTTTTTCATTGCCCATCTGTCTGAGGATGAAAAACGATACTAAAACTTAACTTGGTACCTAAAGCCTATTGCAAATTAACTCAAAATTGAGATGTAAATCATGGATCTTTATCTGATGCAATGGACATTGGAACACCATGTAATCTGATAATTTCATCCATATATTTCTTAACTAAGTGCTTAAGTGAACTACCCCATCAAATAGGCAAAAAGTGAGCTGACTTAGTCTATCAATGATCACCCATATAGCATCATTCTTCTTCGAAGTCCTCGATAACCCATATACAAAGTCCATGGTTATTCTTCCCATTTCCATATTGGAATCGTTAATGGTTTGAATTTTCCAGTTGGTGCTTGATGTTCTGTTTTGATATGTTGACAAGTCAAAGATGTTGAAACATAGGTTGCTACATCTTTGTTCATTTTAGGCCACCAAATATGAGAATGCCGGGTATTATACATCTTTGTCATTCTTGGATGCATGGCATATGAAGCATTATATGCTTTTTATAGGATTTTTCTTTGCATATTATCAACATTAGGGACATAAATATGAGAACCCAACATCAAGGCATCATTTTGAATATCAAAATCTCCATGTCTCCCATGTTTTACCATTTCAATCATTCTATGTAACTTTGGATCTTTACACTGTGCTTCTTTTATTCGATCATGCAACATTGATCTCACTTGGAAGGTAGCAATCAATACCTCATTCTTTTGTATGTTTAATTCCATATTCATAGCTCGTAATTGAACTAAATAAGACAATGAAAATACATGTAAATGACCTACATCGCCTATTGATTTCGTGCTCAAAGCAACAACAACCACATTTGCCTTCAGTGGGTGATACTCAATGGTACAATCATAATCCTTTAGTAGTTCTAACCACTGCCTCTATCTCATGTTTAATTCTTTTTATCACATCAAATACTTCAAGCTCTTGTAATAAGTAAATATCTGAAAAGTTTCTCCATATAAATAGTGTCTCCATATTTTCAAAGCAAATACAACAATAGCAAGTTCAAGGTCATGTACTATGCAATATAACTCATAAGGTTTCAGTTGTCTAGATGCATATGCAATTACCTTACCATGTTACATTAGAGCATATCCCAAACCATGATGAGAGGCATCGCTATATACTACAAATTCTCGATTACTAGTAAGAATGGCTAACACTGGAGTTGATGTCAACTTATCTTTTAATTCATCAAAACTCTCCTGACATGCTTTAGACCTCTGAAATGGTACATTTTTTTCGGGGTAACTTTGTCAAAGGAGTACCTATAAGTGAAAATCCCTCAATAAATCGGCGATAATACCCAACTAGTCCTCAGAAACTTTGAACTTCTGCAACATTCTTTAGAGTTTCCCATTTTACTATTACTTCAATTTTGTTTAGATCCACCTCTATGCCCTTTTCATAAACTATATGTCAGAAAAATACCACATGGTCATTCTAAAACTCACACTTGCTTAATTTAACAAATAGTTATTTTTCTCTCAAAATTTGCAACACAATCTTTAAGTGTTATTCATGCTCTAAATCATCCCATGTAAGCACTGGAGGCTGGGCATCACTCCCTGGAATGGTTTCACATTAATCATATGTATCCCCCTACCATAGCAACACTATATAATCAAACTTTTCTTATGGTGTGCATTTCATCAAATTCAAAACTATTTGTGTTCTCTTTAGACATGTCTCTACCACTGATGGATTTGTGGTAGCACTGAAGTCAACTACACCTTATTTTCTTAATTTGTCATACCTTCTCTCTTTTTGAATTTCTAGACCCTGCACTGTTGGTTCACCAATTTTATGTTATGGCTAACCATGAGATATGTGTTATGCATAAGAATGTGTAAAAGATCTAACTCTATCAGCAGGTTGATCTCTTAATAGTTGGCATGATGCTTCTATGTAATGCAAATTGGCTGACTCCTCTTTCCTTGGGGAGTCGTGGGTACTATAATGACTACCTTCTATTAATGCCCTATAGACATATAAGACTATGTCATATGATAATGCATAATAGTGCAAATTTCATGTCATGTTCATATGTATGTCCCTATGGAACCTATCCCTGCTCTGATACCAAAAACTATAACGACCAATTTCATTTACAAAACTCAAAACATTCATGTCCAAAATATATATGCATATAGGTTTTTTCATCGTACACACATAATCCGACATGTATTTAATGTACATGACATTAGGAGAGAGATAGAGTTGGAATACAGCTGACAACTTGAGGCCCATTTGTCTCGATGCAAAACCTTAAGCACCAAAATGTCAAATCTTATGCTTCAGTATTTGAAAAAAAATTTGCAATTTGATGAGTCGCGACTCAATGAATAAAAACAATAGTCTGATTCTTATGACACAACCAATATAAGAATATCATTAGGATGCATTACAAGTATAACAATTGACTATTCAAGTGCAAGTGCAATAGATTTATTTTTATCGTGACCTTGCAAGGCAAACATTGCTATCGAGAATTCATTTGATTCAAGTGACTTTTGATTTTGCTGGCCAACATATAACAAGTGAACCATTTGATCCATAACATGTGCCAATGGGACATATTAGTCCATCTTCAACGTGATTTGTAAATATTTGACAAGTCGGTCACAACATCCTTTTAGTTCCATATGCAAGTGTTCATAATAATGGTATACCCAGTAATCATTAAGACCATTTAATTCTTGCTTGACTTGTATTCATATGTAAAAGGTAACAATTCTGTCACATATACATGTAATGGGACATAATCACATCATAAAATTATCACATATATACATTAGAATCTAATTATCGTTTTTACTCACCTTTAGATGTAACCAACCTTTATGGTAGGTTTGGTGTTCTCTCTAGGGCCTCCTCAAAGCGTTGAGATCCTAACATTTGATACATACATGGTTATAAGTATTCCAAAATGATTATGAATGCTTAGTATGCAACTATGGCATCATCCATGCAAGTGGAACTAGTGTTTATGCATGTTTTTCTTTCTATGGCAGCCCGAGCTCGCTACACTCTCATAACAATAATTCTAGATATACTTATCCTAATGACTTGATTATTTTTTTCAAATAAACTAGACATGTAATGATACAACATATTCAAATTCCATGTCACTATAAGAGACAAAAAATGAGGTGAATTTTTTAATTTTGCTTTATTTCAATGCCATCTCAGTTTGAGTAGGTCTTACATTATTCGGTATATCTCAAACTGTACAAATCCAATTGCAAAACTGATTTATGAGATGTTATGCAACACATAAAGAAACATTGTTCATGTTTTACTCATCTAATGCAGTCTATAAAATCACCAAAACTAAATGAAAAATCTTAAGGTGAGCAGATTTTCAACATAGTGACAATCAGTCATGATGAAGGGGCAATATCCCAATAACCATGATAAATTTAGAAAAAATATTTTACAAACATGTAGATCATACATAAATATAAAACTTTCAAGTTTTACACATCACCAAATTCTGAATCTATGGCTATCAAATTATTGGAAAACAGAATTAAAAGACAGGGGAGGTTTCATCCGGTACAGGGTCAGTCACAATCAATGAGCCATATCTCTTTCAGCACAACAAATCAATCCAAACTGCTTTCAAAGTGTTTTTTTTTTTTGGGGGGGGATATAACCCTATAAATTTCATTTTTAACAACTTTGTCAAAATCAAAACCCAAGGCCATCAAAATATAAGAAAACTTAAAGACTGAGGTGATTTTGGTTGGTTGTGAACTAGCCCTAATGAAGAAGCCATAACTCCTCACACACATCAAATCAAGCAAAACTATTTCATATGAATTTATATGAAGCATAAATCTACAACTTTCATATTTTTCACATTCCTTAATTCGTCTTATAGGGTTATGAAATCATGGATACAAAATTTTGCTCTAAGAACAAAATCAACACAATTAGCTCTTGTTCTTTGAATTTCAACTTCCATCTAAGAGTTCTACCTCGAATACACCATAATTATCACTAACCATGCATGATTAATATGTCATAAGGGGCTAATTTCATTTGAGAAAAAGATAAATTAACTTACCTATTGTCCCAAAATCATAAAACCTTAGGCTTCCTCCTTAGGTAGCTCACTCTTCTCCCACTCCTTCTTCTTCTTCTTCTTCTTCTTCTTCTTCTTCTTCATTCCTTTCTTTCTTTCTTAGCTCTCCCTTTCTTCTATTATACTTCATGTCTAAGCTCTGTATTCTTATCCAAAAGGGTAAAAAGTTCCACTTGTAAACCTATTGTAACAAGATGGTATTGCATTCCTATTGGTTGGAAGTTCACTTTCCTCTTTTAGTCCCTCTTCTTCACTCCTTAAGCACCTCCATCCATCTTCTAATTCCTAGATGCTCCTTATACTTTAAAATAAGTTGTATAACACCATTATTTATGATGTTGTAACATGCATGAAACATAAAATAATTTTCCATGCAACTATATAAATATTACATATATGTTCAAGTGTCCCAAATGCAATGGTGCATGTGTCGTCATCGTGCTTATCCAATTCACGTGTCTAATTGATCATTTATCCAATGCATATGTTCATATGGGATTTAATATAATTTATGCAATGAACATGTTCATGTGATAATGCTAATGAATGTGGATGGGGATGTTACACATTTAACTTCTAATGCAAACCTAACTTAAAAACTGTAAAAACAACACTTAAATAAGATGTTAGTACCTATCAATCTTCATTGGTAAGATCAAAAGAGACCTTTGACTTAGGTTTGACTAATGTAGTCCAACATGATTCTTATGTGAAGCATCAAATGTTAAATCAATTGGCACCCAAATCAAACAAATATTTTTTTATGGGATATCCTAAAGAAGCTAAAGGATATTACTTCTACAATATATATGAGAACAAAGTGTTTGTTGTTCATAATGGTTTTTTTTTTTTTGAAAGAGTCTTCATTTCTAAAACAACCAGTGGAGTTGCAACATTTTTAACCTTAATCATATGCATTTTAATTGTTATATTTGAATATATGCATCACATGACATAAGCATGGCAATAACAATTACATTATTGCATTTGAATATGAATATGATGTTTATATAGTGGCATGGAAAATTGTCATATGATGTGTGTATGTTGTAGTATTGCAAATAATGGTATTTGGAACTTATGACAAGTATAAGGGACCTATGGTGTTTAGTATATGGATATAGGTGATGAAAGAGTGAAGAAGATGGACTAAAAGAGGAAAATTGAGCTTTCAACCAATAGGAATAAGTCACCATGATTTTGTCTTATTAAAGAGGTATACAATGGAATTTTTATTCCCTTAGGAGCATATTATAAAGGCAAAACATGAGGAGAAGTAAGAGAGAGAGAGAGAGAGAGAAAGAGAGATAAGGAAAAAAGAAAGAAAGGAAGAAGAATAAGAAGAATAAGAAGAAGAAGGAGAGGAAGAAGAGTGAGCTGCCTATTAAGGAACCCTAAACTTTGCTAGTTATGGGAAAAGAGGTAAGTGATTTTATCTTTTTCCCACATGAAATTCCTCCGCTATGATATGCTAATCATGCATAGATAGTAAGAATTATGATGACTTTAAGATAGAAATCATGTGTATAAGTTGACATTCAAAAGAAATAGTGCTTATTGTGTTGGTTTTGTTGTTAGAGCATATTACTGTACCCATGATTTGATAACACTATAAGAGGAATTAGGGAATGTGTAAACCATGAAAGTTGTAGCTTTATGCCCCATATGAATGCATGTAAAATAGTTTTCCTTAATTTGGTGTATGAAGAACTATGGCTCCTTCATTAGGGCTGGTTAACAACCTATTGAAATATCCTCAGTCTTAGTTTTTTCATATATTTTGATGACCTTATGTGTTGATTTAGAAAAAGTACAAAATATGAAATTTATAGATTTATATCCTCTCTAAATACCTGCAAATCAGTTTTGCTTAATTTATTATGTGGGAAGAGATATAACACTTTAATTGTGACTGACCCTGAACTTGATGAAACCTATTTCATCTCTTAGTTCAGTATTTCAATAATTGGTTGGCCATAGAATGAGAATTTGGTGATGTTACAAACTTGAAATTTATATATTTATATCCATTATACATGCTTGTAAATTTTTTTTGCCAAATATATAATGGTTGATAAGATTTTGTTCCCTTATTGTGATTGATTCTCAATATGTTGAAACCTACTCATCCTAAGATTGGCATTTATTTATGTGACTTTACAAACTGAATTAGACAGTGTCTTAAACATGAAAAATGTTGTTTTATGTGTTTTGTAAGCTCTAGTAAATTACTTTTGCAATTGGATTTGTATACCAAGGATTGTAAGACCTATTCATACTAAGATGACATTGAAATATGACAAATTATAAAATTTACCATAAATTTTGTAGTGCATTGTAAACTAAATTTTGGATATGTTATACATATATATATTTAGTTTAATTAAAAAAAAATAAGGCCATTTGGATTTGTGAGATAAAAGTAATTATAAAACCAACCTTCCAAGTTCACGATATTTTACCATAGTATATTTGCATAACTAAGTGAAAATTTGACTTTATCATCATGGATTGATTTGGTGTACTGAAATAGGTCCTAAAGGCATTGAAGATAATATTGGGAATAAGACAAGACCATCCAGGACTTAATAGCTTGATGAAGGAGGCAAGTAAATAGCTAATGGTAGAAAATATTTGATTAGCTAAATACCATGAACATATACTTAATGGAATGAAATGTTATTTAATAAAATGATATTGATGAATACATTGATGAAAGGATTGTTATAATCTTGAATTATTTATTTTCATGAGACATTGATAAATTATGACTTGGGAATGGAAGTATGTTGTGATATGATTTTCCAAAGTTTATTGGGGTTCTTATTAGTCATTATATTGATAGAATTTTGTTAGATTTATGGTTGATTTGTGGAAAGACTAATACTTGATGTTGTTGAGAAAGCAACAAAATCTTATAGCCTATGTTGCGACAATATATGACAACCTATATGGCGACCAACTATGATAGCCTATGTGGTAATGATATTTCTAGTCTATGTGGTAACCAAATATGATAGCATGTGTGTTAATACTACATTTGATAGCCTATGTGGCAATGATATTTATAGCCTATGTGGCAATCAAATATGATAGCCTATATAGAAAAAATATATAACAACCTATATGGCAACAACATTTGATAGCTTGTGTGGCATTGAAGAGTAAAAACTCTTTATTTCATGCATGGATATGATAATGAGTTATTTATATTTAAATGTTTGTTATGTTATTTGAGATTAAAGTATCATTGTGGGTTTACTTACTAAGTATGCAAGCTCATTCATTTGCATTAAATTTTCTTCAGGAATAGTAGACTAAAGATTGCATCCAGTTTGCATTTTGAAGTTGTTGTCTAGCGATCTGATAGAGGTTGGGCCAGCATGTGGTCTATTAGTATTTTTTTTTGTTTAGTCATGTATATTTTGTTGTAAATAGTTATTATGTTGTGAAACAAGATACATAGTGTGAAAAATAATTGAAGGAAGGTCTTTTAATGACAATGGATGGCATGAGAGAATTTTAATGATATTGTGTCACTTTAGTACTCCATATCTCATGAATAAGTTAATGCACCTACTTTAGGAATTATTAGTAAATGGGATAGCATAGGAGTAAAGTTAAACTAAAAGAAATTCGAGAACCATAAGAATGTGTTGAACCACCTATGGATTCTCAACAGGATTCACAAGTAGTTATTAAACCTATACAAGTAATACAAGCTCCAAGAATGTCTATAACAACATGCCAGATACCTGAGAGATATAGATTTCTCTTAACTAACAATAAAAAAGTAATGTTTATAGACCAATGTGAGCCTACATCCTATCAATAGGCTATAGATGGTCCAGACTTTGAGAGATGGCTAGAAGTCATGAAGTTTGTAATGTGATCCATGTATGATAAGCAAATATGGACTTTGATTAATATACCAAATGGTTTAGAAACTATTAGGTGCAAATAGGTTTTCGAAAAGAAAATAAACATGGATGGAAATATGCATACCTATAATGTAAGGTTGGTTGTAAAAGGTTTCAACCAAATATATGGTATAGACTATGATGAAGCCATTTCAATAGTTGTTATGCTTAAATCCATTCAAATTCTCCTTGCCATAGCAACATACTATGTTTATGAGATATGACAAATGGATGTCAAAACAACATTTCTTAATGGAAATCTTTTAGAGGATGTGTATATGACACAACCAGAAGGTTTATCAGTATTAAGAATTCTAAAAAGTTTTGCAAGCTTCAAAGGTCCATTTATGGATTGAGGAAAGCTTTTTGGTATTGGAAATTTCAGTTTAATGAAGTAGTCAAAGAGTTTGGCTTTATAAAAAATGAAGATGAACCTTGAGTTTACAAGAAGGTTAGAAATAGTTTCCCTTATGATGTATGTTAATGACATATTACTCATTGGAAATGATATCCCAACCCTGCAAAATGTTAAATTGTGGTTAGGCAATTGTTTTTCAATTAAAGACTTAGGTGAAGCCGCCTATATCTTAGACATTAACATCTATAGAGAAAGATATAAAATTGTCTTTAGGTATATTTTATGACCCCAAATCATGTACACTGCCAGTTTAGTGCTCCTTAGTTAGAGGTATAGTTCCTCCCTACCTTTGTAAAAGGTCCCTTGTCCTAGTGCTTCCAGGGTAAGGTTAAGGCTATGTGGACCCGCCACCATATCTATGACTTCTACACCGGTCGAGACCCTCAACATAACGATGATGCAAACTACAAGGCACTGTTGCATAACCTTTAGAGCTATAGGCATCACATTAGTGGATAGTAAATAATGATATTTCACATAAATGACTATTTTATATTTACTTATTCTTGGAGGACATGTATGACTTATGGTGGGCTACTTTATATTTTTCCAATATGACATTGACCTCTACTTAGAAATGGACATCATTAGGCATGGCAACATGGTGTAGCACACTGTAATGGTAGATAAGGTTTCTTTAAATGTATTTTGTCGTCTACTTTACCCCTAACTTATTAAAGGCTTTAATGTTTGCCTATTTCAAAAAGTAGCCTATTGCTACGACAATCTTCCTATGCCCCCTTGTAGAAGTTGGTCTAATTTCTATAATTATATCATTGCCTAATATAGGAAATGGATAAGGTAGGGTCATATTTTGTAATTCAGTCAACGATAAATGAGTGAGGTTACCATGGACCTCACATTTGTGACAGACTATAACATTTTGAATACAATAATCTTCCATAGTAGACCAGTAATCTCCCAATCTCAAAATTTTTTTTGTCGTATTTTCCCATTCATATAGGGACCATAAACTCCTGCGTACACCTCCTCAATGACTCTGTTAGCCTTTTCCTCTACCAAAGACTGCAAATGGACTCCATCTGACATTTTTTTGTACATTACACCATCATAGACTATAAATTATGAAGATAACCATTGAATCACATCCTTGTCCTTCTTCTTACTCTCCAAGTACCTTTGTATATCAAAATATGAGGGGCAACTCTTGACTGACACCTGTATCACTCCATCCACATAACACAGTGCCCTGACCTAAAGAGTGATAAGTACCTTCATAAGCATTGCCTCTGTTCCACCCCAAATAGAGACTAGAATGGCTAAAGGATCTGTTAATGCATTTTTTTTTTCCTTTGGCAGATGATGGAATGTGATATTGTAAAAACTTTGAACCAATCCCTTTACATGCTTTAAATATGGACCAAATGTTCTTCTTTTCAATTCCCATTCATTTGTTGCATGTGAAATGACTAGCAACCCCCAAACACCTTTGTCATTTACTTCAAGATTTTGAGTCCTAGTGAGCAAGTTTCATACTTAGCCATATTGTTGGTCATCTTATAGTCTAGCTTATTCATTATAGAAAAGAGTTCTCCTTCTAATGAGATCAAAATTAACCCTACACCATATCCTTTTTGTTTATAGTCCCATTAAAGTATACTCTCCATCTATGAGGCTTAATTGCTCCTAACCCTTTATATGGCAATTAGGAAAGCTCAGATTCTCTTTTTACGAGAGGTTGTTGTGCTAAATACTCTAAGATCGTTCATTCTTTAATCACCATTTTGGCTATATACTTAATATTGAATTCAATCAATAGGATTAACCATTTCTCCAACTTTCTCCTTAGGGAAGGGGCCTCATCCAAGTACTTAACTATATCATGTTTCATAGTAACTTCCATAAAATATGACGAAAAATAATGCCTTAACTTCTTCATCACCCAAACCAGTGCCAGAATTATCTTTTCCACCTTATTATACTTCACTTTATAAGACAACAACTTCTTACTGAGGTAATACACTCCATGTTCTTTCTCTATTTCATTTTATTACAACTACACCTTTACTGAAGGGGTCCCATAGAGATGTGGCCATTGGAGGTGGCAAAGATAGTGACAATCTCTTATGGTCACTATTTAATGGCAGAGCCCTTTTTTTCATAATGGTACTTAGGTGAGTGTATTTTCCATTAGTGTAAGGGCATGGATATGGGATCCATATGCAGCGTCCATTGACGAGCCATTATAGGTGAGGGATTTAGAGGGTATAGAGCTTACTACAGTATTGCACTACTTAGTAAGTGAGCAGTTGACTTCTAACAGGACCTTCTATAGGTCTTAGATGATTGAAGTGCTTGCCAGGAGTCTCCCTTTGTCAAAGGCAGCCATTCAAGCATTCTACCAATATACAGCTAATGAGGGGGTCATGTAACTAGCATTTTCATTTACAAATCATGGCATTCATGTCCAAAAATACATCTGCATAAAGGTGGATTCATCACACATATACAATCTAATATGTATATAATGTACATATATGTTAACCAATGTTTAAGGCTAGTGACCATAAACTAGTTTGTATCTAGAAATATGTACATGAAACAATAGAGAAAGTTGAAATTCAATCGACAATCTATGCGCCATGTGTTTTATGCAAAACTTTATGCTCTAAAGTATCCAAACCTTATGCTTCAGTATCTGAAAAACATAATTATGATTTGGTGAGTCGCGACTCGATGAATAAAAATAATAATAAGATTCTTATGGAACAACCAACAATCAAATATCATCAAGATACATTATAAGTATAAGAAATGACCATGCAAGTGCAAATGCAATAGATTGATTTTGTCGTAACCTTATAAGGCAAACATTGCTCCTGGGAATTCACGTGATTCAAGTGACATTTGATTTTGCTAGCTTACATATAACAAGTGAATAATATTTTGCTAGCTAAGAATAATTTGAGTAATAATTACTCAAATTATAGAATATTATAGGACATATTGGTCCCTTTCCAAGTGATTTACAAGTGTTTAATAAGTCGGTCACAACATCCTTTTACTTTTATGTGTAAGTGTTCATTCATAATGATATATCAAATAATCATTAAGAGCAAATAATTCTCACTTGACTAGTATTCACATGTAAAATGTTATAATTCAACTACATATGCATGTAACAGAACACAACCATATCATAAAATTATAACATATACACATCAGAACCAAATTATGGCTTTTACTCACCTTTTGATGCGACCGACCTTTATGATAGGTTTGGTTCTCTCTCTTGTGGTTCCTCAAAGTGTTGAGATCCTAACATTCGATACATACATGGTTATAAGTATGTCAAAATGAATATGAATGCTTGGTATGTAACTATAGGCATGTTCTATGCAAGTGGACCTAGTGTTTATGCATATTTTTCTTATTTGGTAACCTGAACTTGCTATAGTATAACTGTAATAACTCTTACTTTACTTATGCAGTTGACTTGATTCTTTTTTTCAAGTAATTTAGACATAAAATGATACAACATAGTCAAATTTTATATGAATATAAGATATATAGGAAATATGAATTTTTGAATTATACCCTATTCAATGTCATCTCAGTCTGAGTAGGTCTTACAATCTTGGGTATATCTAAAATTTTACAAATCTAATTACAATTCAGATTTACCAAAATTTAGCAAACACATAAAAGAACATTTTTCATGTTTTACTCATTGTCTAATTCTATCTATAAAGTCACCAAAACAAATGACTAATCTCAGGGTGAGTAGGTTTTCAACATGTTGTAAATCGGTCATGATGAAAGGGCAATATCTCATCAACCATGGCAAATTTGGCAAAAATATTTTATAGAAATGTATATTAGACATAAATATACAACTTTAAAGTTTTTCACATTACCAAATTCCAATTCTACGGCCATTAAATTTTCAAAAAATAAAACTAAGATATGAAATAGGTTTTAACAAGTTCAGGGTTAATTACAATTAAGGAGATATATCTCTTTCCACATAACAAATCAAGGAAAATTGCTTCATAGGTATTTGGAGGATATATAACCCTACAAATTTAATATCTTTAATTTTGTATAAATCAGTACATAAGGTCACAAAACTATATGAAAACAAAAAGACTGAGGAGATTTCAGTTGGTTATAAATGAGCCATAACGAAGGAGTCATCATTCTTCACACATACCAAATTAAGAAAAAATGTTTTACATGCATTTATATAGGACATAAAGCTACAACTTTCATGGTTTACACTTTCCTCAATTCCTCTTATAAAGTTATGAAATCATGAGTTCAAAAACTACTCTAACAGCAAAACCAACACAATCAACTCTTGTTTCTCTTTAATTTCAACTTCCATACATGATCTCTACCTCAAATACTCCATAATTCTTACAAACCATGCATTATTACCATGCCATGAAGGATTAATTTCATGTGGGAATAAGATAAATCAACTTGCCTCTTTACCAAAAACTAGAAAAGCTTAGGGTTCCTTCCTAGCTAGCGCACTTTTCTTACTCTTCTTCTTCTTTTTTTCTTCTTTTCTTTCTTAACTCTCTTCCTTTTATGCACTTCTTCACATTTAGCCTCTCTAATATGATCCTAAAGGATAAAAATTTTAATTTGTATACCTACCCTAATCGGACAAAATTCATGGTGTCTCATTACCATTGGTTGGAAGTTCAATATTCCTCTTTTAGTCCATCTTCTTCACTCCTTCATCACCACCATCCATCTCCTAATCCTCATATGCTCCTTATAATTTTAAATAAGCTATAAAACACCATTACTTGTGATGCTCTAACATGCACCCAACATAAGGTAATTTTCCATGTAACTATATAAAAATTACAAATATGTTCAAGTGTCCCAAATGCAAGGGTGCAAGTGTCATCATCATGCTTGTCCAATTCACATATCTAAATGATCATTTATCTAATGCATATGCTCATATAGGATTGTAAATCATTGATACAATGAATATGTTCATGTGAGAATGCCAATGAATGAGGATAGGGATCTTACAGGTCATCCTTCAGCATGGGGGCTGGGGTACCACTATATAAGCTACGCAAAGATTTATTGCTCTTACTTTCGTATATAGCCTTATTGTTTCCTAAGGCCATAAATGGGCTTGTGGATTGATTTCAGGGGGTATGGATCCCATAGTAGTAAGTGATCTAGCCTCCATGCTAGACAACTTGATGAAGTCTTATATGACTTCACTAGTAGGCTCCATGATGTCGCTATGGATCACTTTGTTTGCCTACACATTCAAGTAGATCAAAACTACCCATGTGAATATTTTCTTCCCTATTTCATCATACATTAACTATGATGCAACCTATATTGTTAAGGATGCTTTCCTTTTCCCCTTTTTACAAATTTTCTATGTCCAGGCTGAAGCTATGGTTTATTTGATCTCTGCCCTAAATAGTGTTTTGCTGCAGTAGATGTGTTCTATGTAGGTTAGTAAGAAAAATACACATAATGGAAGAAAATGCAATACATGTGTCCATGTTTATGATTTGCATTTCGTGTGCCTTATGTCCTACTCATCCTAATCCTTATATATATATATATATATTGCAATAGATGATCTAGTGCCAAAATTGTGAGGTTAAAAAGAAGGATCATCATTTGGTGAAGATAGAGGTAGAGATAAAGATCGTGACCCTAGCTCATGTAGCTATGGAGCATGCGTATGTGGCGACGAATAATAAGGTTGAAAATTCTAATGCGACTCCCTTCAGATGTGTATATAACTAAGCCTTAAAGACTGTCTTCTTAGCTTTTTAGGACATTTTTTCTTTTTCATTCTAGTATAGTAAATTTTGATTGAAAGTTTATGAAGTTGTATGGTTTATTAAGCAATTTGAAAGCCCTAATTTTTTACACTTGCTTAGGTTCTAAGATTTTCTAAGACATTCCAAGTTGATCATCTTCATTGACAAATCATGGCATTCATGTCCAAAAATGAATACACATAAAGGTTTATTCATCACACATACACAATCCAACATGTATTTAATGTACATACATGTTAACTAATGTTAAAGGCTAGTGACCATAAACTAGTTCCTATCTATATATATATGTACATGACACAAGGAGAGAGAGAGAATTGGAATTTAGCTGATGACTAGTGGCCCATTTGTCCTATACAAAGTCTAAGCACCAAAGTGTCCAATCCCTATGATTTAGTATCCGAAAAATGTAATTACGATTTGGTAAGTCACAACTCAATGAATAAAAATAATTATTATATTCTTATGGCACAACCAACAATCAAATATCATTAGGATACATTACAAGTATAATAATTGATATGCAAGTGCAAATGTAAAAAATTGATCTTTTATCATGACCTTGCAAGGCAAACACTGCTTCTGAGAACTCATGTGATTAAAGTGACATTTCATTTTTGCTGGCCACCATATAAGAAGTGAATCATTTGATCAATAACATGTGCCAATAGGACATCTTGGTCCCTTTTCCACGTGATTTGCAAAAGTTTGACAAGCTAGTCACAACAACCTTTTAGTTCCATATATAATTATTCATTCACAATGATATACTAAGTAACCATTAAGAGCATATAATTCTTACTTGACTTGTATTCACATGTAAAGTGTAACAATTCAATCCCATATATATGTAATAAAACATAATCATATTATAAAATTATCACACATACACTTTAGAATCTAATTATGGTTTTAC
>CATIWR010489621.1:0-22943 GCA_949677035.1 Omphalea diandra | reverse complement strand
GTAGTAAGTTGGGTGTGAGCTTGAAAAACACCATTGACTTAGTAAAATACCCAATTGAGAGATTGGGGAGTGGACGTAGGGATTGTTTTGCCCGAACCACTATAAAATCTTTGAGTCCTTACTATTCTTTCTTCTTCTCTTTATCTTTATTTTAAATTTTTATACACCAATTCAACCCCCCTTCTTGGTGCCTAGGGACAACAACACTTTTCTCATGTTTCACACAATAAGGCTTTTATCGTCTAATACGCTCACCCCTCTTAACTTTTACCACTCTTAGTTATTTTCTTTTAGTTCTTTAGGAACTAAAGTTACTATTACCAAGTTCAAGCTTAATCACAAAGCAAACAAGTAATTCCAAACTAAAAAATAACTTTAGTATACAAAGAAAGCAAACAGAAACAAATAGAATCAAACAAAAGTAAATGGAAATAAACAAAAACACATGAAAATAAATAGAAACACATGGAAATAAATAGAAGCAAATGAAAGCAAGCAAAAAGAAGGAAATCAATGATAGTAAGAAATAAAACCAAATCGTAATTCAAACTTTTTTCTTTTCGTTCTTTCTTTTCTTTTATTTTTTGATGTCTCATTTCTCTTTTTTTTTGAACTTTTCACACCTTTTTTTTTTTTTTTTATAATGGAAGCTAAACATAAGCAAAACAAACTAGTTGAAATCGATTTGATAGAAACAAAAGGCAATTCAAAAAACTCATGTTTTTTAAAGAAACAAATAATTAGTAATAAATATGAAAGAAATGAATTTGAGAAGCAGAAGCACAAAATTAAATGAAATAGAAAAAGAGAAGGGAAGAAACTAAATTAACATAAGGACAAAAAATTAGAATGAGAAGAACAAGAATCATAAGGAAAATAAAGGATATGTACTTGATTTTAAAGCCTGAGCTCTAATACAAATGGCACAAATGTGGGTAACTTATCCCAAACCCGTATGCAATATTGTTACCTTTTCCTAAGAAATGTTCAAGAATCAAGTAAAGAACTTTAATTCCTAACTAAGCCTCTACAAACTTGTTTCTAGGAACTTTAGTTATAATAAATTAAAGGGTGTTCAATGTCCAAACCTAGAGTGAATTAAAACAATTTTAAGTTTAGAATTAAATGAGTTTGCAAAACTACTTAAGTCGTTACTTAAATAACCTCACTAAGTTCTTTCAAGAACCAAAGAGAAGAACAGTTTCATCACAAGAAATTTGAATTATATAGATCAAAATTAGGTGTCAAATACATTGTTTGGATGACCTATTTATAGGAATTACAATACTTTACTAATTATAAATAAAAATGTAAATCCTATTCTAGAAATAAGAAACAAACTAAATAGAAATATGGCCATATCTTATTCGACCAAATAGAGAAAAAAAAAAACATCCTAAATAGTTCTTATTTTAATTAAAGAAACAAGAGCTAAAATTCCTATACTAAAGCATGTAGAATTCAACCAAAAAAGAAAATAGGAAGATAAAGAATATTCTTTGGATCTTGAATATGTTGGAAGATCTTTTGACTTTTCTTCTGTGTGTGCCCTCCCCTTTGTTCCTTTTTAAGATTATTATTCTTCTACCAAAAGATGCTTGAAATATTCTTGAAAGCTTCTTGAAATATTTTAGAACATGCTTGAAACTTTCTTGAACCATCTAGAATATTTTTGGCACAAATTTCTCCATTTGTAGAGTTGGACTTACATAGTTCATTTTGAGGATCTACATATGAATTGGAAGTGTAGAAATATCCATTTTGATATTAAGAAGATCCACTAAATGCTCAGATGCTTCCTTTCTTGGCTTTTTTTTGCGCGAACATACTTAAAGCTTTTTTAAACTTTATGAGACATACCCTTGTCATTGGTCTTTTGAGTTTGAGTGTTTCTTCCTATTTAGTGCTTCTTTGGATGCATCAAACTTTTTGTTAGATAAACAAAGCCTTAATACTATTTTCCTTTTAGTTTTATATAGTTTCTTCCTAATTATTGCATTTATCTTTTAAAAGAGCTACAAAACTTGATTTTAGCTTATATATATATTTACTAAATCAAATTAAAACATTTCATAGATTAACTAATCTCTTGGATATAGGATTCAATTTTAAAGTCCATACAAAAATTTTCAAGGATTTTATTCAAGTAAATTGATGAGATATATCAATGCATTATGTATTTTATACTAATGAGTTTTGAATTTTAGAATTAGAAGAGTTTACATAAATGGACAATAACATTTGAGGTGCATCCTGTTGTGCATATATAAATATACATATGTTATTATTTTTTTTATGCATTATGATATGTTGTAATTTTTTCCACATAGTAAGTACCATAGACGATCAATGATATTAATAGTTCCAAGAAAAGATAATTTACATGAGTCTTTGATTCATTAATAAAGACATTACAACCTTGCATTGTTGATGTTATCAAAACTATCATTACTATTATTAGTATGTGAGCTAATTGATTTGAAAATTTTGGAAATACACAAATTAAAAATCTTATTTTCTTTACTTTGGCATATTTCAGTTATAAAATAAGTTGAGTTGTGATTTTTTTTTTTAAAAAAAGTAAGTTATGATCTTCACTATTACCAAAACAAATTTATATATTTATTTATAATAAGAGAAAAGACTCATCTTTAAGTGACTTTTATCATTATTATATTTATTTATAATAATAGAAAAGACTTATCTTTAAGTGACTTTTATCATTATAAAAATCTCCATAATTCATTGTCTAAACATAAATACTTCTAGCCTACTAAATGAGCTCAAAGTGTAGAATTTTATACAAGGAAAAGTATAATAAGTCATAACTATATGACATTGAAGCTTAATGATTTTTTTTCAAATATTAAGAATTGGATCTTAAAATTTTTGTAAGTATGATTTCATGTTTCACTTTTCGTTTGAATTTTTATGTTGAAAGTTTTAGTTTTGATTCTCTAATATTTTTAGGATATTTATTCAATGAACTATTCAATTTTTTTGTAACCTGAGTTTAACATATGTAAATTTTAAAGCCTATTAGTCAAAAAAAAAAAAAATCCAAACCTTTCCGTGTTTTGACAATTATATCCAATTCTTTTAATTTTGGCAAATTTAGTCAATTTTGCACAAGTTTTGGCAATTATGGCCAATCTGAGATTTTTGTCAAAATTAAATGACATAATCTTGATATATCATCCATCTAAGATTGAATTTTTAAAATGATGCGTTCAATGAGTCTTATTAGGTTTAAATTCAATCTTATATGTATGGTATATCATGGATCATGTCATCTAGTTTTGACTAAAATCTGAAATGGCCATAATTGCCAAAACCTTAGGAAAATTGGCTAAATTTGCCAAAATTAAAAGAACTAGATATAATTGTCAAAACACGCAAAGGTTTGGATTTTTTTAACCAATAAGCTAATTCTAAATTTCCAAGTAAACATATTCAGTATGGTAAAAAAAAGGACTAACTTCAAAACTTATAAGCTTTTTCATTTTACTTCATTTGTTTTTCTAATATTTTGTAGGGGCAGAATGAAAGAATAAAATAATAAGAACTTTTTGAATTAATTTAGGTTTCATATGGTAAAGTACTAAATATGAGTTGTTTCATTGTTAAAATTTAAAAATTAACTTAGGATTCATATTGTTACTATTTTAGATCTTATACTATTTTCTTAAGTAGGGAACCTTTGTTGTCATATGTTACTTGCTATACGCAACTGTCCTTTTATTGCTTCTTCTACATGAATCATATTTGGTCCAATAGCCAACCAAACATTTCTATGTGATGATGTTTAATATTTATTTTGCTATTTTGTTGTTAACTATGCATATTTTAGTTTTCCTTCTTGATTAATATATACTGTTCATTTTCTCATCTTTCTTTTTATTTCAAAGAGTTGAATTATTTCAATTCAAATTTTAATAAAAATATTTTTAGTAAATTAAATATTTATGCAACACATAGACTTAAAACTAGTACATATAAATACCAATAATATAAGTTAACTTTTAATCATATTGTAAAAAAAAAAATATTTGATTAATATCTAATTTATAGCCATAAAGTTAGATATAATATTATCAATAAATGAATTTAAAATTTAAACTTCATTTAAATTGTTATATACTTATTTTTTTATTTAGTAAAATGATATTTATATTAGTATATAAAACAGTAAAAGTCATAAATATTATAACAAGCACATTTATCGATTTCAATTTATCAATTAATTTTATTTTGTATAGAAAGGATATTATTTTAACTCATTTATTTGAAAAAAAACATAAAATATATATGAGTTAACTCAAACAATTATGAGCTCTCTTTTTGTTGTGCAAACCCATTGTGTGTGAACCTTTCCATCAAGATAAAAAGTAAAAACATCAAATCAAACACTTTTTTCTAGAAAGGAGGGCAAGCAAAAGTCTTATCTATGTAGCATAAACTTTAGGATAAGTAACATTAGAAATATCATAAAAAAGTAAAGTTGCCAGTTTATGACCCGATTTAAAAATCTAATTTGAATTCGTTCGAAAAAAGTTGATTTGAAATCTATCTGACTTGAAATGGCTCATAATTTGTTAGCTCAAATTCAATCCAACTTGAGTCCAACGCATGAGTCAATCTAAATTGATTCGATCTACACCTGACTTATAAATCATGTCAAATAATCTGATTTCAAATATTAAAATATTAAAAATTTATTTAAATATAAAATATAATTTCTTTATTTTCAATTTTATTTGTGTTGACTTAAGATCCCTTAAAGGGAGGTGAATAGGGCAATGACAAGTAAAATAAAAGTCTAAAAATGAAAAAGTAATCCATCAGCAAGGCATTAGAATTTATGGATGCTCAACTCATAATTTGGCTCAATTCTTCTCCTCTAGAGCACACTAGAGAGTTTTCAACATCAAACGACTTGCAAATGTGATTCAAATCTTTACATAAGAGTGAATTTAACAAGCACCACTCAAACCTACACTAGGTGAATTTATTATGCACCATCAAAAGCCTTTAATAAATAGTTTATAGGAATTATTGAAGTTTGCTTAAGATAGATTTGCATGTACTATTTTAAAACCTTTCACAAGAGTTTGGTTTATGGTTTTCCAATCCAAGGAGTATCCTTTCCTAAAGATTATAAATAATGCAAAAGGATATACCCTCAATCACACATGTGCTTTCTAAAATTAAAAAAAAAAAGAAGAAGAATCTAATAGGTGGCTTGAGGTAGGATTGAGGTTGGGATTGCTCAAATAACTTTGCACAAGTACCTATTCTTTAAATGATTACTTGTATGTGCTCTTGAAGAATACTTGGTTTAAGTTGATGAACTCTCAATCACTTTTGATTGTTCTTTGCTTTTGAAAATGAGAAGGTGAGGTTTGAAAATTGCAGTGGTAGGAGTCCTAGCTTGTGCTCCGATGGGGGAAGCTTTATGCTTTATTTCGAGAGTTTGCATTTTTTTTCCTTTTTCTTCAACCCTAATTCTTAATTTCTTAAAAGCAAGAGGAGGTGATGAAGCTTCCACCACCTATTTTTCTTTGCAGTTTCTGGTCTTTAGAGAGATTAATTCTTTATCTTCAGCTTGAGCTAAAATAAGGCTTAAGGTTTCTTTGAATTATTTTTCTGGATTTCTTAGTGCTATTGGTTTTGAAGCCATTGGAGTGTTTTGATTGAGAAAGCGGGGGATTAAAAGTAAAAATATGAAGTTTAGAGAGAGAGAGAGAGATTTTTGCAAATAAAAAAGGACTAAGCTCTAGATTTTAAAGTGGGTGCATAATTGACCTTTAAAAACCCCAACTACAGGCTTTGAATATATCCATTATATCAATAATTACACTTAATTGTCTAATAGTCATGCTTATTTTAGAACAATCATAGAAAAGTTTTACCAATGACCATGAAGAATTCATAATAATTATGGATCATAACTTAGTTTAATATGATATTTGCTCAACAGGTCTTTCTAATCAAAACAACACTTTTACAAGATTTAAAAAAATTTAGAAATAATAGATGACTTTATGACAATTATATCCAATGATCAAGAGCATCATGTACTTAATTAAATTTAGACCTATCAAAATGACATCTCATAAACTTATCTTTTAATTGAATAATCTATAATGCTTTGTTATCAAGATCAAACATACATTTCATACATTAAATAATAATATGCTAAACAATTAAAAGCAAGTTCAAAATGTGCCAATCTTAGCATTTCTAAGGTACTTCCATCAATCATCCACAAAGAGGCTTAGTGAAGATATTTGTTAATTGATGGTTAGTGTTAATAAATTTAAGTACGATCCTTAATGAAATGATGCCTCAATATATGTATGCTTACTTCTAGATTGCTGAACGAGATTCTAGATTAAGTTAGTGGTACTAGTGTTATCACATTTGATAGCCACACAATCAATAACTATATTGTAATATAAAAGTTGTTCATTCATAAAATTTGTGCATAATACAAACTTGCAACAAATATATTACTTCAATGGTTAGAAAAGCAAATGAATTTTGTTTCTTACTACTCTAAGATACTATGGATTGACCTATTGAATGATATATTTTTGAAGTGCTTTTTCTATCTTAGATATAACCAGTCAAGTTAGCATCAAAATATGTCGTTAGATCAAATAAAAATATTTTATGATACCACAATTCTAAGTTTGGTGTACCATTTAAATATTAAAGAATATATTTGATTGCACGCAAGTGTGATCCCTTGGAATTTTCTTAATATCTAGCATATAAATAATACTAAACATAATATTAGGTCTAGAAGTAGTTAGATACAAAAGGCAACCAATCATACCTCTAAAGAGCTTTTAATCTACCACCTTACCTTTCTCATCCAAGTCAACTTTAGAGTTTTTGCTCATAGGAATTTTACATAACTTGCTTGTGTCCATATCAAATATTTTGAGTAGGTTTTTAATATATTGGGCTTAGTTGCTTAGGATTCCTTCTCTTCTCTTCTTTAGTATATTTATGTTCATCTCAAATTCACATTTCATAACTTTGAGAAATCATTGTGCAAACAAACATTAGTGGCACCAAATATAATATCATCAATATATATTTGAATAATCTAGATATCTATATTGTGATTTTTAGTGAAGAATACAATGTCTACCAAATCTTTTGAAAAATCTTTTTCTAAAAAAATTACTCAACTTTACATATCAATTTCTAAGAATTTGCTTTACACCATACAAGGCCTTTATGAGTTCAAAAACATGATTTGGAAATACAGGGCTTTCAAAATATGAAGGTTGTTTAACATAGATTTCCTCATTTTTGAATCCATTTAAGAAAGCACTTTTGACATCCATTTGAAAGAGTTTGAAATTTATAATTGATGCATATGTAACCAAGATCCTAATTGCTTCTAACCTTATAATTGAGCCAAAGGTTTCATGATAATCTATGCGTTCCTTTTGGTTGTAACCTTAGCCTACTAACCTAGCCTTATTCCTTGTTATAGCTTTAAACTCATCAAGCTTATTCCTAAACACCCACTTAGTTTCAAATATATAGTGGTCTTTGGGTCTTGAAACTAAGGTCTAAACCTTATTTCTTTAAAATTGATTGAGCTTTTCTTGCATAGCAAAAACCTATTACGTATCATTAATGACATTATCTATGGTCTTAGGCTAAATGAAAGAAATAAAGGCAAGATAATGACATGCCTTTCTAAATAAAGATTTAGTTATTACTTTTTTTTATTGGATCACTGATAATGAGATCTTTGGGATGGTTTTTCTTGTGTGTCCAATATTTTTATAGTTATTAGATCATTTATCTAACACTTAGATACGTTGGAGATGGATTCTCGTGAGGGTGATAATTTTTTTTCGCTTTTCAACTCCTTTTCTTTATCTTTAATGTTAAGCTCATCAAGGGACTTATAAGATCATTGATGTCTTCTTCCTTTCTATATGAAGTTTGGTGAGATTCATCAAATACAACATGCATTAACTCTGATACAATGAAAATTCTCTTATTAAAAACTTTATACGCTTTACTAATGGTAGAGTACCCAAAAAGATATCCATATTAGATTTAGAGTCAAATTTGCATAGGTTGTCTTTAGTGTTTAAGATAAACACTTGCAACCAAAGACTCTATAAAATATGTAATTTTGGATTCCTTTTGGTTCCATGACTTAAGACTTTTTATTCAAAATATGTCTCACTAAAACTTTATTTAAAATATAACAAGAGATGTTTATGGCTTTTACCTAAAAATATGTTAGCAAATAATATTCATTAAGCATGATTTTTGCCATTTCTTGAAGATTTCTATTTTTCTTCTTAACTACTTCATTTTGTTGTGAAGTTCCAAGTGTTGAAAATTTATGAGAAATTTATTTTCATCATAAAACTTTCGAAATTTGGTGTTTTTAAATTTGCCACCATGATGACTACTATGATCACTTCTAATAGTTGAGATTTTTAACTCTTTTTAGTTTTAAATCTTTTTAAAAATGTTATAAAAGCATCAAAACAAAAATTTTTATGAGGAATAAAGTTGAAGTAAACTTTTAAAAATCATCAATAATGATAAATGCATAATACATGCCACCTATACTAGCATCTTTAATAGGGCCAAAGCGATCTATACGTGACAATTAGAAAGGTTTAGAAGATGTTATCTTGTTGTTTACTTTAAAGGGGGTTTTGATTTGTTTACCTTTGACATGCATCATAATTTTTTTTTTGGGCAAGTTGACTTAGGAAATCCCTTCATTATGTCTTTCTTTCTTATTTTATTAATCAACTACATGCTTGTATATCTAAGTGTTTTATGCTAAATCCATGTTTCTTCAGCCATTATAACAAAATACTTAACATTTTATAAGTAATGAAATTTAAATCAACAACATAAATATTTTGGATTCTTCTACCAATAAAAAGTAACTTGTCTCTTATTCTTGACACATAGCAATCTTTGAGGTTTAAACATAATTCTTAGCCTTTTATCACATAATTGGCTTACACTTAAAAGGTTACACTTAAGACATCAACCAATAGAACCTTGTCAAGAATTGGTGAGTTAATATTTTTACTACTTTTATCTATACCCATAATCTTTGCCTTTTTATTGTCACTAAAGAAGATATTCCTTGGTCCTTAATCTTGTTAAGTTTGGATAAGAACTTCTTATCGCTAGTTATGTACTTGGAGTAACCATTATCAAGGTGTTATTATGTTTCTCCATTTTTGATGACAGGCGTGCCTACAAAGCGAAACAAATCATTTATTTTTAGATACCCAAATTCTCTTGGGTCTTAGTAGATTTGCTTTTGCCATTTGCTCATCATGCCTTCTAAAATGGCAATGTTAAACAATATGGTCATGCATACCACAATAATAACATTCTCCATCAAAATAATGGTGTCTAGGTCTATATGATACATTTGTCGCCATATATTGTCTTTTAAGTATATAGCTTCTAGACATGTAAATGTTTGGCCAATTGCCAACTTGCCTATTATGCCTTTAAGGCATAAGCACTATGGTTGACACTATTAGAATATGTTTAGTGACATTTTTATGCTACTTTGGTGCAAACTATAATACTATTTATTTTCTTAACCTTAAAGTATGCCTTTGGATATCCTTCCTTTTAGGCTTATAATATTGATAAATGCATGCATGATTACCTTTTGAAGGTATAGCTCTCGAATAGGAATATGAGGTTTTTATAAGAACTTTATTTTATTGCATGTGCTTTAACACTTGCATTCACCTTTTATGGAGCAATTTGTCATCTAGTCTTAGGAGGACTAGGTGTCTTAAAATTCATTGCTCTCACAATTATGGTTTATGATGCAGAAGGAGTATAAAGTGAGGATGCATTATATCATAGGCCATATTTAATGCATGAACTCCTTTATACTTTAAGGATGGAGTCTAGTTGTTCCTTTCCTTTAGAGAATTAAAAAAAAAAAAATTCTTGTTAAGACTTTTATTTTTAGCCTTTAAGGATTCAACCTCTTTAGCGAGGGAATCTAGATTCTTAAGGAAATCCTTTAGAGGTTTTATTCTCATTTTAAAGAATGACTTTAAAGATTCATAAATTTTAGTAATCAGATCATATAAGTCTTCTCTAGTATATAAATCAAAAGGGAATACCTCATTTTCTTCATCATTGTTAGTGGAATTTCTATGTCACTTGAGGAGGTGCATTCATCATTCTTAATGGCCATGAAACAAATATTTATTGCTCCTTTATCAACATTGGAGCTCTCTATTTCAGATACACTAGAGTCATCTTAAGTAACCTTGAAAGCTTCTTTTCCTTTCTCAAAATGGTGTTTCTTGGATGGATGCATGTTCTTTTTTATCCATGGATAATTGATTTTAAGATGTCTTTGGGTTTTAGGGCTCTTTCTTTTGTATCCTTTCTTCATCTTTCCTTTCTTATTAGATAGGAATATCTTCACTTAATTTGTGATAAGAGTCAATTGATCATCCTCATTGCAATCATCTCTATTAGACAAAGTTAGTGAAAAAATGAAAAAGCTTTTAGTGTATTCCTCTTCAGCTTTAAGAGCAAGATCCTTCTGTCCTTGACCTTCATCTCTAGCTTGCTTTCAAGAGTGATTTCACATGCATAAAGATTGCTAATGAGTTCATCCAGTATGAGTGCTTTCATCTTGTTAACTTCTTCAAATGACAATCCTTTTGGGTTCTCATTTTCCTTTAGAAAGTGTTTTAAGGATTTTGGCAATTATATCTCAGTGTCTCCATAATGTCAATATGTCTATTGTATATTGTTATGATAGACTCATGAGGTTGTGCATTTGTTTTTTTTTCCTCTTAACTTCACTTGTCCTTTCATGTTGGGTTTAAAGAGTATCCCAACTCTTTTTTGCTAATGTGCACTTTTATTATTTGTCATATTGAAATTTATGAATAACACAAAACAAGATATGCATTGCTCTTTTATTCTTAAGGTTGGTATTATTTTGCTTAACTATTCACTCACTTTTCTTCTTAGGAAACATGTAATCTCCTCCTAGCTTTATGGTTACTTTTTTTTTTCCTTCTTTCATAATATCCTAAAGATATATAATTTCATTGTCTAATAAAATATCCATCTTATATTTTTGGCAACCATAATCATCACTTTTAAAGAATAAGGGCTTGTGGATTGATTATTATTCTTCTTGGTTTTCCATTTAATCTTTGTATTTTGCACTTAAGCTTGATTAAAAAGACTAGCTATGATACCAAACTTGTTATCCCAAAATGCTTGAGAGGATAGTAAATAAGGCAATGGAAAGTAAAAGTTTTAAAATAAAAAGGTAATCAACTAACCAGGATTTATAAAAGGTTCATTAAAAACCTAGCCTACTTTCTCTCCTTTAGATCACACTAGAGAGTTTCACTGCCAAAGAGCTTGTAGGTGCTATTTGAACCTTTATACAAGGGTGAATTTAACAGGTACCACTAAAACCTACACTAAATGAATTTAATGGGCACTACCAATAGCCTTTAACCAATAGTTTTCAATAGAGCCTACTCAAGATATATTTATAGGTACTATCTTAAACTTTTCATAAGAGTTTGGTTTATGATTTTCTAACTCAAGAAATATCTTGTACAATGATTACAAACAATCTAAGAATATGCATTCAATCATTCAAACACTTTTTAAATAAAAAAAAAAAGAAAAATTTAACTAGTGAGCTTGAGTAAGGATTAAGCTTAGGATTACTAAAATAGATTTTCACATCTTCCTCTTCTTTAAATGTTTACTCGCATAAGCTCTTGAAGAAAACTTGTTCAAGTTAATGAACTCTTAATCAGTTTTGATTACTCTTAGATTGTTCAATTTTCTTAACAAGTTATCTTAATTTCATGTATATAACTTCTATTTTACTTCTTATTTAAATTTGTTGAGTTTTGGCAATTGTATAACGAGTTAAAAAAAACTAGTCAGTAGTCATAGTTGAAATTCTTCAAACCTATCAATGTATTAGAACACCATCAATGCTTGTTGGGGATGATGGCCATGATCCTTGAATGAACAATGATCTCAAAGTCTTTCTTTAATGGTTGTTGAGTACTGATGCTACTCTGCTAATAACAACCATTAATATAATCCCATGCTCATTGAAGAGTTGTACTATGTTCATTATGCACTTGTAATTGTCATTGAGCAATGTCCATTTTTCACAAACTTCATAGCCTTATCCAAAGGGTTTTTCTCCCCACCATGGCTGGAGGTCTATGCTCAATGATTTTTTCAACAATTGTTTAAGACTACTTTAATAGTTGTTGCTATTTGCACATTAATTATAACTTCTTCGGCATTATTTGCTAAGTTTTCTCATTGGTCATTAGAAAGTTCCACACCCTATTGTGATGCCAACACTTATTGAATTCTTCTTAGCAGTCATTGAAGACACAATTAACAAATAGGCTTTAATCGTCATTATGTATCTACCCATGGCCATTACTTTTGAAACAACACTTGTTGGAACTTGTCCTCTATCATTAAGGTATGTTTAATTTACACATGTGAATTAGCCATTTCTGCTAGGCTTTTCCAACAGTTGTTAATGCTTCTCAATGGTCGTTGTTTGGTTTCAATAGTTGTTGGCACAACTAGCCACAATTACTGGTAACATTTGTTTTAAATTCTCTTCAAAACTAAATTTTTTGCTGTAAACTAATAAATTTTTGTGTGTTGCCATACTTCACATGTGAGATATTCAATAAGTTAGAAAGCTTCCTTCAACCTTAATCTCTTGAGAGTGAAATGAGAGACCTAAAGATCAAACATAAAACACTTGAATATAGGTTAAACATTTTATCCTTTTGTTTGTAATTATCAAAACAAAAATTGGAACCTAGAAGATTCAACAATAAGAACTTAATTCAATTACTTATTTTCAATATGTATAGTTATTTGCTTAAAAAACTAATTATATTTAATTTATTAAACAACTAAATAAAAATAAAAAATTTTAATCAAATTCTATTATATAAAATCTAATTGATCAAAAAATAATTTTCTTAAACAAATTATTTTTCATAATAAATAATAAAAAATATCATATAAATAGTAAAGAATTTAAATAGATATTTTAGAAATATGGTTTTTAAAAAAGTGAATAATAAATGACCTTAGACTCAAAATATTATTTAAAAACTCAAAACTGGATCTAAAATCCTTTCTAATGCTAATTCAATGGGCGATCCAAACCTACCTAAACTCATTTTGATAAAAAAATAACACAATCTAAAAATGATCCAACTTGACCCATTTGCTACCTCTTGGAAAGTCAAAGACAAGTGGCCTAAAACTTTGATTGACCTTGAACTCATACAGAAATAAAATATCTAAATTCCCTCATGCAGAACAAAATTGAGTGGTAAATTACTTTGCTCGATTAGTGTAGCTCAAGAAGGAAGTTAGAGCAAAAGGATATACTCGACATGACTAGCCTAAATAAGGATTAATTAAAAAAATTCTCAATTTTAGAAAGGCTTAGCAATAAAGGTTATGAGGTATGATTAGTAAGCATTATCCTTTAGAAGAAAAACAAAGTTAACTATGGTAAGAAAAGGACTAGTTCAAAGCAAGATTCTTTTGTTAAGTTTGTTGCGTTCGTTTCCATCTTCTTCGTTCACTTTCATGTTAGCAACTTTACCTGTAGTTTTATACAACAAATCCTAAGTGGCTAGTGTCGATAAGAGCTTGGAGTTTAGACTGCCATGGCTTTGACATCCATATCCACTTCCCACCCCACATGACATGGGTTGCAATGAACCAAATACAAATCAACCCCTAAAACTAAGAATAAAATCGAATCTCCAATGTCCCTTTGTCCCTCTAGCCCTCTAGCATTCTCCAATTACGTTGTTATTCTGTGTAAGCCTGTGATGGTTGAATATTAATATTTGCTCAGATCCAAAAAAGTGCCACTAAAATCACAAGTTTCCAGGGATAACTTCAATCCAATTAATCTTGGCTTTATGTAGGCCCTACCTCGAGAGGCAGCCTCATCCATGACCAGTACGTCATCATCCACCACTTTTATCGTTGCGACGTCACATTCTCTAACAAGCTTACAACAATGTGACCGCCACTATTGTTACAGAGGGGGATTTAGCACTAATAGGAGGAGAGCAGGTGTCATTATCATTGCCCGCTATCACGAAGTTAGTAAATGAGAGTATAATTGATGTTGAGGCGGAAGTCGTGATCTTGATGTAAAAGAGCGACAAGTAAGAAGCAATTTGTAGCGATTTAGGTAGAGATGACAAACGAACTCAAATTAGGCAAGTTTGGATTAATTTTGAGTTTGATCGATTTTGTATTATATATTTTTTAGATGAATTTGAATCAAGTTGTTTTAGAATATGGATGGAACAATATAGAAAGATATATTGGATCAAAGTATAAAAAAAAATTTATGAATTATTTTTAGAATTTAAATTGGATGAAATTATTCATAGTTTTAATTTTTAAAATAAAAAATATTTTTATTTAAAATAAATTGTAGATATTTTTAATAATTTAAAATAGAGTCATTTGAGTTGATTAACAAATTGAGTACCTAAGGGTTGGATTAGTGTCATATTCGATTTAATTTGAAAATTTCAAAATATTTTAAATTCATTTCATTTTGAATTTCTTTTTAGGTCAGATTCATATCGATTTTTTCAAATGTATTTGGATCGAGTTTTTAAGTGTTAAACTATCCCCTTTAATTTTGGTCTATTAATAGACTAGCATTAATGCACGTGCTTTGCATGGTTTTATTTAATATTTAAATAGTATATTTATATTTTTAATTATAATACATTTATTTTATTATTTGATAATGAAAAAGAAAGTTATATAAAATTTTATAAATTATATGTATATATGATAAATTGAAAATTTTAATCTATCAAAATAATAAATTATTTAATTGCTATGATTTCTTAATCATATATTATTTTTAATAAACATTTTAAAAATGTATTTCTTAAATTTTTTAAGAACTTAGATTTAAAAATTGAGAATTATTAATTTATATTACTTGTGAGGATATAATTTTATAAAAACTTTAGAGTTATTAATTTATATTACATGTGAATATATAATTTTTATCATAATATATTTAAAATTTGAAAATAAAAGAAATCAAACCTATATTTTAGGATTGTAACATCGTCATCCTTTACCTCTTTAACATTTATTTTTTCAAAAAAATTGATTATATGTTTGTGATCTACAATAATATGATAACATTATTTATTGAAAATTATATTAAAATATTTGAACAAATAAATTTCTCATTTTTCAAGAGCCCTTATATATATAATGACATGAATGTAGTTTGTTTGTATTGAAGTTTAGAAAAAATATATAGAAAAAGAATATTAAATTAAAGTGTCAAAATTATTTTTCAATTATGTAGTATAGAAGATAGATGTGTTACCTTCTCATCTAGAATGACCATCTCATGCTATTGAAATTTTAATTTTAAAATTGATATCCTACAATCACAACACTCTTATTTTGATATTTTAGTTGCCTTTGTTAAAATTTGAATAATCAATGAAAAAAGTGTGTTTTCCTTTTTTTTTTTTTACAAGCAATTTCTTTTTAGAAGAAAAATAAATATTTAAAATAAATAATTATTTGTGATACATTGTACATATCAAAGAAAAAAAAAGGCATAATGGAGAAAAAATTCAAAATGTTGCATGGACTAGAATAGAAAATAAAAAATTATGAAGTAAAAAGGATAAGTGCGTAGTTCTTTTTAGAAAGTTAATACTTTACATAGAATAGATGTTGATAAATATATTGTAACTATTAGTAAATATTAAATTAGATAAAGAAATTAATATTTTTGTCTTCACATTGAGTATTAAAGTTTGATATATAGCGATTATATTCAAATTGATTCAATACTGATGCTATTTTCAGAAAATATAATAACTAATTAGATAATTAAGAAAAAAATTATGAAATTTTGTCAATTTTAAGGAATGAGATAGTTTATTAAAATTAATAAATAATTTATTTATTTGATATTGAAATAATTGTACATATACTAATGAATGGCAACACAGTATGTGCAGAATGACCTTATGCTTAGTTTATTTGATTTATACACCAAATACTATTTTTATGGCCTAATCAAATTAGTATATGCAAGATTATTTCATTGATAATTAAATAATTGAGATTCTTTATCCTATTGATATTAAATCAAAGGTTTTCTTCTTTAATTTGAAATTGACGTTAATATTTTTTAATTTTAAATAATGAAATCATTTATGAAAATTAATGAATAATTATTACATTATTACTGAAATAATTTTACAGTTAATGCTCAATAATTATAAAAATTAATGAGTGATTAATAGATTTATTAAAATTAATGTAATAATTTTACAATTGATATTCAATGAATGACTTAATTCATGTAAATGAATGTATTTATTACTAAAATAATATTGCAATTACTACTCAACATTTGTTACATTAAGAAATGCTATATGTCAACTTTTAGAAAAAATACATTTATCAAATTTTTAGGAATTAATACTTATTACTCCCTCCATTCCTTTTTATCTAACATTTTTTTGAAAGAATATATATATTTTTTTCAAAATATCTATTACATTAGAATACCAATTTTACTTTAATTTTTTTTTCAAATATATCCTTATCTTTATTAAGTACCATTGTTATATAATTACTGCACATATGAATTGATTGTAGTAATCCAAACATTTTGTAATGTAATTTGAAGCAATTTCAAAGAGTCCTTTCATATTCTTTTCTTTTTTAATAGTTTGGTTATAATTATCAGTTTATACATTGATTATCCCATAAATTTAGATTCAAACCTTATGAATTTAGAAGAAAAATAGTTTTTTCATGTATCAAATAGATAAAAAAGAAGAGAATTCAAAACTCCATGGATTTAAATTCAAAACTTCTATCTAATTTGAGTATAGAAAATGTTGGACTAGGTTAGTTAAACCTAAGTCATGAACCTCTTTTGATCTTGACAATAAAAATTGATTAGTTCTAATATTTTCATTAAGTGTTGTTTTGCAGTTTATAAGATAGTTTTTCAATTGAAAGTTGGATGAAAATCAAAATCTCTAATCTTGTGAAGGTCATTCAAATTTATAGCCTGTGTCCCCTAAATTACGATCCCGAATAAGCAATAAGGATGAAAGGAGCTAGGCTAGAGGAATTTGTAGGTGAATTTGTAATCGCTACTTAGCCAAAGGAAATGAGCTTAAGTCACAGAGGAATTCACGGTGACTATCGCATTTGGAGTTGCGACCACAAATTTCATAGTGACAAAGGAGGGAACCAAAGTCACAACCACAACACGCCAAGTATCCAAGGTAACAGTTGAATATCAAAAATCGTGAGGGCGAATCTATGATCACGACTGTGACTCAAGAAATTGTAATTCCCTCATCAAACAAAGAAATTCACAGTCTCAGTCGCGCCCAATGCAAAGACAACTTGCGACCGCAAATTTTAAGTAACAGATGGAACACAACAACTATTTTTCTAGGACAACCAATGGAGTGACACGTGGACTAGCCATTAGACACAAAACAGGATTCTCTGCCATGATTTTCGGCTCCGTAATGCAAATTAAAAATTCGTGACTGCGAACTGCTAGTAGCGACCGCGACTTCTGCCTAATAAGCATTTAATGCAAAATCTGCCTAGGACAACTTAGAGATTGGAGGATAGTTTTAGCATAATGTCTTTTTGGTAGATGTGGACTATGAAAACTCCACCGAACAGATGTAAATGCAAGAGAATTGAATTAATTATAAATCAAACTCTTGCCAATTTGTTACTCATTCTTTTACTCTTCTTTAAGTGTGGTTGATTATTTGGTGTGAGCAATAAACACCATTGTAAGTAGGTTGAGAGTTAACCTAGATTTTAAAACTCTTGTAAGAGGTTAAAGTGTGAGCCTAAAAAGACTTGTGAGAGGTTTTTATGTGAGCCTAGAAAACATAAGTTGTAAGGGTTTTGTGTGAGCCATAAAACACAAGTTGTATAAGTTTGGTGGGAGCTTGGAAATACCAAGTTAGTTGAGTGAAATACCCAATTGTGTAGAATTGGGGAGTGGACATAAGGTTTGTTAACACCCGAACCACTGTAAAACTTTGTGTTGATTCTTCTCATCTTCTTATTCACTTCCTAAACACATAAATCTTCTTCTTAATTTTAAAACAACCCACCAATTCAACCCCCCTTCTTAGTACAACTTTATGTTGATGATATCATTTTTGGTACTACTAATGAATCTCTATGTGAGGAATTTGCTAAGTGTATGACTAGAAATTCGAGATGAGCATGATGGGAGAGCTCAAGTTTTTCCTTGGTTTACTAATAAAGTAAACCAAAGAAGGGATCTTGATCAATCGAACCAAATACGCAAAGGACATTCTCAAGAAATTTTGCATGGATGAATGCAAAGTAACAAAAACACCAATGAGTACTACCATCAAATTGGACAAGGATGAATCAATAAGATGATTGATGAGAAGAGATATCAAGATATGATCGGTTCTCTACTTTATCTTATTGCTTCTAGACCTCATATAATGTTTAGTGCATGCATGTGTGCTAGATTTCAATCTTATCCCAAAGAATCACATTTGAATGTTGTAAAAAGAATTTTCAAATATTTACGTGACACATTGCACTTAGAGCTTTGGTATCCTAGAGATTCTTCATTTAGTCTCATAGGTTACTCTGATTCGGACTATGTTTGCAGTTTTTTAGATAGAAAGAGCACTTCTGAAACTTGCCAATTTATAGGAGAATGTTTAGTGTATTGGTTTAGTAAGAAACAAGTTTTAGTTGCCTTATCCACCATCGAAGATGAGTATATAGCTGCGGGTTGTTGTTGCATCCAAGTTCTTTGGATGAAACAACAATTCAAGGATTATGACAAAGTTGTTGATCACATTCCCATCAAATGTGATAACACAAGTGCAATTAATCTTTTAAAAATCTCATTTAACATTCTAGGAGCAAACATATTGACATTAGACATCACTTTCTTAGAGATCATGTCTAAAATGGTGATGTTGTGTTAGAGTTTATAGACATAAATTATCAACATGCATACATTTTCACTAAACCTCTCAATGAAGAAAGGATGAACTTCATTAAGAGAGAATTGAGAATGCTTGATGGAAGCTCCCTCTAGTGAAAAATTAAGATCATTTTACATATTGCATTTTTCCATGATTGAATGATTGCCTTGTGATATGTATGATGTTTATTCTTTGAGATGTCTCAATTTCATATGCAATTATGCTTTTCAATGCCAACTTGCATGAATTAAACATCAAAATATCAAAGTGGATTACAGAGTTAGATCTCAAGTCTTTAAATTTCATAGTTATCCTTTTGCCTTTTAATTCATGGTTGCTATTCCGTGATTCACAATCATGAATTATAGGTACTCATCTAATAGGGTGACAACTATCAATTCCTGATTGTGAAATTCACTCTCCACCGCGAATTTGTTCAAATTTCAAAAATTTTGACCATTGAACGTGCCATTTTCTAAGGATTTTTTGTTTGTTACTCATATTTTTTAGAATTAGAGGTCGTGACTTTCAGATCACAATCACAAATTTGGGTAACTACCACAAATTTAAGTGATTTGATTGCCAACCGTTGCACTTTTTCATTTATTTCTTTTCTAACCATTTTAGGCCTTTTTCACACCTTTCTTGGCCTATATAAACCCCCTAAATAGTGATTCATATCACTCTTGCTAAGTTATCTCTATCCATCATCTTCTTACTCTCAAATCTTCAACACTCCTTCAATTCTCAAATGGCCCCCAAGAAAGCTTCAAGAGTAGAAAAGGGAAAGGCAGTAGCACAGCCTTCTGGACCCTTAGCTCTTCACCAAATGACAGGGATTACGAAAGAAGAGAAGGATCACTACAAGGCAAATGCCTCCAAATCATCCTTCCAAACAAAATTCCTTCTACCTTTCTCCTTGAGTCGCTGGGAATCAAAGATGAAATCCACACTTTTTTTCGAACCTGGGATGGAACGAATTCATATTCTGTAATGAGCTCGGATATGAGGAAATCATGAAATTTAGTTCATGTGTATTATGACTCTAAGTCGGAGATCTGAATCTCGTATCGGTTAATATGGGTTAGCATTTCGTGCTTTTAAAGATCCTTATTTCATCACCTTTGAACAATTATCCACTCTTTTCAACCTTCAAGCCGGAAATGACATTCCATTCATCATTTTCACTCTTGATGTTATTTATTCTGAGTTTTGGTTTGAGATTTCCATCTAGACCAAACATGACCCCAAAACCTCTTTATCCAAATACATCTGAACCCTACCTTTTAGCTACTTCATCGTATCATCACATTCTCTATTAACAAAAAAGTGTCCTAAAAAGATCTTGCATTCCTTTTATGCCTTATCAAAAATAAATTGATATAAATTGGCCGATATTTTGTGGATCAACTGATTCACATGAGCACTAAACCTAAGAGTCATTTTCTTCTCCCATCTCATTTAACTGCCATCTAATAATATGTTGGTGCTCTTAATGAGGTAAATGAAAAATTCCTCACTAAGAAGCTTCTTCCCAAAACTTTATGGACCTCACTTATCTTATCAATGCAAAACCCATTCAGTATTATTCTTATGCCTATACTTTGGGTGCTTTTAGAGAAAAAAGGATGGAAACATCCCAGGCCTCCAAAAGAAAAAGGCTTTTCATTGAAGGAGTAGAACCAGTCCCACCTCCTCAACTAAAACTTAAGTCCAAAGTCTCTCTTGCCACTATTAACCGAAAATTAGACAAGGTAATAAGGATGCTCAAGAGAAGATTTCTCCTCCTTTTCAGATTTTATAGATTGGGAGGACACACCGGAGGAGGAGAATGATCAAGAAGTTGAGGAAGGTGATGAAGCTGAGGGAGGAAGAGACAATGAAGATCAAGATGACTTTAGAGATGATGACAGTTCTCCTATCTTATAGATTATCTTTAGGATTTTTATTTTTCTACCTTGTTTTTTAATTTCTTGATGTAAACACTGGTTGTTCCTATAATTTATACATAAATAAAAGTGTTTAATTTGTAATTCTTTGTCTCATATGCTATGTGATTGAAATTTGTTATATGTGATTGTAATTCTTATGATTGTGTGAGTTATTATTTGCTCCTTATGATGACTTTATCTCACCTTTATACATTTCATCTACTCTTCAATATTTACCCTTTTTTTTTTTTATCTTACCAAAAGGGGAGAGTGATATAAGTGAAGTATATAAAGAGAAAATAAGTAAAGCAGAAAAGCACAAGTTGAAGGGAGTAATTTTTTTTAGAGTACTTAGACTTTTTTTAATCATTGACCAGAATTTCTTTAAGTATTCATTAATCATTTCATCATTGACCATTGCAACTTCACAACTCATGCATTTGATTTTCCATGAGATCAATCTAAGTTGTTAAAATAAAAAAAGGGGAGATTGTTGTACTAGGTTAGTTAAACCTAAGTCATGAACCTCTTTCCATTTTGATAATAGAGATTGATCAGTTCTAATGTTTTCATTAAGTGTTGTTTTGCAGTTTATAAGATAGTTTTTCAATTAGAAGTTGGATGGAAATCAAAATCTCTAACCTTGTGAAGGTCATCCAAATTCGCAGCCTGTATCCCTTAAATCACAATAGCAAATAAGTTATAAGGATGAAAAAGGCTAGGCCAGAGGAATTCGCTGGTGAATTCGTAGCTGCAACTTAGTCAAAGGAAATGAGCTTGAGTCATAGAGGAATTCGCAGTGGCTATCATGTCTAGAGTCGAGACCGCAAATTTCATAGTGACAAAGGAGGGAACCAAAGCCATAGCCACAATATGCCAAACGTTCAAGGTAACCGTTGAATATAAAAAATCATGAGGACGAATTTATGATCGTGATCGTGACTTAAGAAGTTATAATTTCCTCATCAAATAAAGGAATTCACAGTCTCAGTCGCACCTAAGGCAAAGACAACTCGTGACCACAAATTTTAAGTAGCAAGTAGAACACAATGACTATTTTTCTAGGACATCCAATGGATGAGTGAAGCATGGAAAAGCCGTTAGACACAAAACGAGGTTCTCTGCTATGATTTTTGGCTTCTCAATGCAAATTGAAAATTCGCGATCACGAATTGCTAGTAGTGACCATAACTTCTGCCTGACAAGCATTTAATGTAAAATTTGCTTATCACAACTTGGAGATTTAAGGATAGTTTTAGAGCAACATCTCTTTGGTGGATATGACCTATAAATAGTCCATCAAACAAATGTAAATGCAAGAGAATTGAATTAATTGTAACCAAACTCTTGCCAATTTGCTACTCATTCTTTTACTTTTGTTTAAGTGTGGTTAATTGTTTGGTGTGAGCAACAAACACATTATAAATAGGTTGAGAGTTAGCCTAGGTTCTAGAACTCTTGTAAGAGGTAGACGTGTGAGCCTAAAAACACTTGTGAGAGGTTTTTATGTGAGCCTAAAAAACACAAGTTATAAGGGTTTTGTGTGAGCCATAAAATACAAGTTGTATAAGTTTGGTATGAGCTTGGAAACACTAAGTTAGATGAGTGAAATACCCAATTGTGTAGAATTGGGGAGTGAATGTAGGGTTTGTTAACAACTAAACCACTATAAAACTTTGTGTTGATTCTTCTCATCTTCTTCTTCACTTCCTAAACACATAAATCTTCTTCTTAATTTTAAAACAACCTACTAATTCAACTCCTTTTCTTGGTGCCTTAGGCCAACAAAAATGAAGAAAGTTTTGCTTCATTTTAATAATACAATCATTTCATTACTATTTGAATTTTGTTTAATTTCAAAAATACAAATACAAGC
>CATIWR010489620.1:0-10661 GCA_949677035.1 Omphalea diandra | reverse complement strand
AAGCTCTCTAAGGTGAAAATTTAATCTTATGTGTTTATTGTATGTCTTGTGTTTTTCTATGGCATATTGTAATTAACTTAGCATCAACAAGTGGATCACAACTTTGAATTTTTGAAAAACTTAATTCTTCTTTTTATCCTTGCTACCTCGTAATTTGCAATCAAAATTCATTATTCATGGTCGTGAATTAATGATCCATTTCAACCGGATGGCAAACATCAATTCTCGATCGTGACTAGCACTCTCCACCTCCAATTTGGTCAAGTTTTAAATTTCTTACCATTGGAAGCACATATTCCTAAGGAATTTTTGTCTGTTACTCACATTTTTCAAAAATTGTGGTCGTGATTCATGAATTCGCATACGCGAATTTGAGTAACTACCAAGCCATTAAGTGATTTGACTGCCAATTATTTCCAACTCTTCATACATCCATTTATAGCCATTTCTAGCCATTTTCACACCCCCTTCCATGGCTATATAAACCCCCTAAACAATGATTCTTATCACTTCATCCTACTCCAATTCAATTCTCTTTTCAAAACTCTCCAAAATTCTCAAACTTTCTCTACCTTCTCACATGGCTCCTAAGAAAATTTCAAGAGCAGAAAAGGGCAAGGTTGTGGCTCAACCATCTGTACCCCCAACACTTCATCTACTGAAAGGCATCACAAAAGAGGAGAAAGAGCGCTTCAAAGCCAACTCTTTGAAAATCATCCTCCCTAACAAAATCTCTTTTACATTTTGGTTAGAGACTCTTGGAATCAACGTAGAAATTCATGCATTCCTCTCAAACATAGGCTGAAATGAGTTCATCTGTTGAGATGAACCCGATTATGAAGAAGTCGTTAGGGAATTCATGTGCACGGTTCAACTGAGTCGCAAATCAGAATCACGAGTGAGGCAATACAAGTTAGTTTTTTAGGCTTTTAGTTATCCATATTTTATTACCTTTGAGCAACTTTTCTCTCTCTTAAACCTTCAAGTCATAAAAAATATCCCTTTCATTATCTCTACTCTTGACGTAATATATTTCAAATTTTGGTTGGAAATTTCCATTGAAACTAAACACGACTCAAAAATCTCCCTAGCCAAATACATAAAAACCCTACCTTTTTGGATACTCCATTGTATCATCACCTTTTCCGTAAATGCTAGAGGTGATGGTAATGAGAAAGTGTCTCAAAAAGACTTGACCTTTTTATTATGCCTTGTCAAGAATAAACTTATCTAAATCGATTAATATGTTATGGATCAATTGATCCACATGAACACCATACCTAAACGCCAATTCGTTCTGCCTTCACATATAATAGTCATCTATCGCTTCATAGGGACACTTGATGAGGAAAATGAAAAATCCCTCACCAAGAAACTCCTCCCTTCTCATAATTTTCTTAACCTCACCTATTTAATAAACACCAAAGCCATACACCCGGACACATATGCTTATACCATGAGTGCCTTTAGGGCTAAAAAAATGGACACTTCCCAAGCCCCCAAAAGGAGAAGGCTCATCATTGAAGAAGGAGCCCTACCAAGTCCCCCTCCTCAATCAAAACCCAAATCAAAACTATTTCTTACCACTATCAATAACAAATTGGACAAGACGATGAGAATGATGAAGAGGCGATTCCTATTTCTCTCACATCTTCATAGTGACATGGTGGATTTGCAAGAAAAAGTAGGTGTTCCTCCTTGCCATCTTTCAAATTTTATTGAATTTGAAGATACCCAAGAAGAACAAGGAAATGAAGAAGTTGAAGATGGAGATGAAGCAGAAGGTGAAGATAATGAAGAAGGAGAAGAAACTTTTGGAGATAAAGATGACTCTCCAATATTCTATAATAGGATTTCTTTGTATTTTCTTTTTATTTTTGAATGAAAAATTATGATCCCACAGTTTGCTAATAAATGAATAAAAATGTTTCTTTAAAATTCCTTATCTTATATGATTGATGGAATTTACTTTTATGACTGTTTTATTTCACTTTATTTTATGTATTTACTCCCTATGAACACTTATCTATTTGTTATGCATTTGTTCTTTAAACCCTTATAAACCCTCTTTTTGATCTTGCCATATGGGGAGAGATAGAATCAAGAAAAAATCTAAGGGGAAGAGGAAATAACTTACAATTAAATAGCATAAGTTGAAGGGGAGCTTTGTAGTCATTCTTAGAAATTTCACTTTGATTGGTTTAATGTCATACATAAGAAATTTCACCTTGACCTTTGTCTAAAAATTTTTAGGCATTCATTGAATCATTTACCATTCCAACTTCATAACTTCAAAACTCATGCATTTATTCTCCCTTAGTATCAATCTAAGTTGTCAAAATCAAAAAGGGGGAGATTATTGGACTAGGTTGATTTAACCTAAGTCATGAACCTTTTTTTATCTTGACAATAGAGATTGATAAATTCTAATGCTTTCATTAAGTGTTGTTTTGTAGATTATAAGTTAGATTTTGTCATTGGAAGTTGGATGGAGTCCAAATCTCCAACCTTATAAAGTTCACTTCAATTTGCGGTAAGTGTGTTGTAAATCGCGACCATGAATCAGTCACAAGGAAGGATGAAGCTAGGCCAGAGGAATTCGCAAACAACTTTGCTACTGCGACACACCCGAAATTAGTAATGCCTTAGTCATAAAAGAATTCATGGTGTGTGTCACACCTTAGTCGCAATCGCAAATTTCATAGTGATAAAGGAGGAAACCAAAGCCATCATCACAGCTTGCCAAGTGTCCCAAGTATCGGTTAAAGATTAAAAATCGTGAGGGCAAAAGTTGTTCGTGATCGTAACTTAAGCAGTTGAAGTTTGCTCTTCAAATAGAGGAATTTGTGGTCTCAGCTCAAGGCATTGATATCCTGTGACAATGACTTTTAAGAGTGGTTAGAACACAAGAGCTATATTATCCTAGATGACCAATGACAAGCTGACACGTGGACTAGTCGTTTGACACAAATGGGAATTTCAGCCGAAATTAAAAATTAGCAACCGCGAATAGGTAGTAGCGACCGCGACTCAGCTTGACAAGTATTTAATGCTAAATTTGCCTTGCACATCTTTAAGATTTGTTGATAGTTTTAGTCTAAAGTCTCTTTGATGGATATGAGCTATAAATATTCCACTGAATAGATGTAAATGCATGAGAATTCATTAATTTGTAGCCAAACTCTTGCAAATTTGCTACTCATTCTTTCAATTCTTCTTTATGCTTTAAGCGATTGTTTAGTATGAGCAATAAACACCATTGTAAGAGATTATAGTATGAGCCTTGAAAAAACTTATAAGAGATTTTAGTGTGAGCCTTTAAAACACTTATAAGAGATTTTTGTGTGAGCCTAGAAAACACAAGTTGTAAAAGTTTGGTGTGAGCTTGGAAACACCATTTGAGTTGAGTGAAATACCCAATTACAGAGAATTCGGGAACGGACGTAGAGTTAGTTAACACCCAAACCACTATAAACACTTATGTCAATTTCTCTCTTCTTCTACTCAACTTATTAATGACCTTATCCTTCATTTTATTTTTTAATTGAAAACCAATTCAACCCTCTTTCTTTGTGCCCTAGGCTAACAGAATCCCATAAGTCATAGGTTGCCCATAGAAAGTAGGTGTCAAGATAGAAAAAATATAAGTAATGAATAGCTATAAGACTTGCCAATAGTGATTGGACTAGGTCTAGGATAAAAGGGACTATAAGAATGCTCTTAGCGTGGTTTAAAGGTTAGAAATAGAGGTGTACAAGGCAGATGTGAAATGGGTATTTATAGAAGAAGACATGGCTTATGGAGCTATACAACCTCTGACTAGGGCTCTATAGTCCCTGATCAAGTCTATATAGCCTTCTAGTTAGGCTATAAAGACCTAGGCTTGGACTATATAGCACTTAGTACTTAGGAAGAATTAGGCAGCACCTCCTTTAGACTTTAGGGTTGAAATTGACATTTGTACCTATTCTGGAAATTACATATATGGAAAAATGACAATGTACACTCAAAACATACATTAAGGGGCCAAAATTATGCATTTACAATTGAAAGAAAAAATATCAAGAGTTTGGCAAAAAAATGTCCTCAATTCGTCCTATAATGTCCTAAGCAAGTATCTAAACAGAAAGGCTTTTAAATCACCTAATAAATTATACAACTGTACAAATATCTATCAAACATATTGTGCTAAAATGAAAAATTGAAAAACATATGCTATCAGCTAATAAAGGGTAAGGATCTCCACAACTCAACTGTTGTTACTCATAGAAAGGGTTGTCTTGGAGTCCACAGCCTCGCCATCCATCGCCATATACCCATGTTTCATAACTGCCTAAGCCAAGGTCTCAATCTTTCCCTTCGCCTCTGCCAGATGTCGATCCTTCTCTCTGATCTCATGGTTCAAGCATTAGATAATCTCCTACATAAACATAAGGGTTAGGATGAATATAACACTAAACATATAAAACACAAGTCATAAACATGCAAACATGCATTGCCTTTATACTAACATTCATGGAGTGCATATGTTATGTCATAGCCTTCTTCATGGCAGTGATCAAATTGACCATTAGCCTAGATGTAAGGGATCTATAAAAGAAGAAAAGAAAACATGTCAACTATAAAGCTCACATCATAATTAGTGTATAGGGAAATAAAGAAGAAAATACTTATGTGGATAGTCTTGATCGACTTGAAGGTACAGGCAGATCAGGTGATATATAGTGACATCATCTATCTAATCAATGAAGCAATGCACAACTCCTCAAGATTGTTTGGCATGGAGACTAGGTCATCTACCACTATGGCTCCATGCCTCCTAAAGCTGATCTACAGGCTTGTTTGCAACCCCAAACAGTGGTAACACTAGACACAAAAGTAGAAAAGGTAAGCCTCTAAGCAGTCTGTATAGCCTCGAACTTTCATGCTACAAAATGATCCCCTCATCAATGTGTATCAAGGGAATGCTCGAATAATTGCCTCTGATAAAAGGTGACTCCTAGTGAGAGTTCTAACCATCTAGGACTTGTAGGGAGTACTAGTAGAAGATATCTGCTCCTTTAGCATGTAGCATAGTGGTGTAACAAGATCTGCACCCTTAAGATCCCTTGCTTAAAATAGGCTAGTGGGGGACCCTATGGGACAAGTCGTTCATCCAAGCCCTTACGCTACTAGAAGACATGCTCCCTAAGGTACCACTCCTAGATGGAGGACTCTACCATCAGATGATCATCATAAGAGATGGCTTCTGCCATCTCCAAAGGCCACATCTCCATAGGACCCCTCTAGTCAATACACAACTATAGTAAAAATGAGGAACCATTGTGAGTATAAAACCAACTAATAAAAGACCAATAATCATAACTCACATAAATTTTATTTGTTAAAGAATAAGTACTTAATCTAAAGTTATCATGTTCAGGCAAGCATGCTTGGCAGCTATGGAAGACTATGTATGACACGACGCTCCACCACAAGAAATGAGGATAACTGCTATCTTCCTTACTCTTAGAGTCCAGCCCTTTCAGTAATACTAGCCTTCCCTACAAACCTCAGTACCTTTCTAGCCCAGTAGACCCCTAACCTTCCCTCAAGTCCAATTAAGCCTAAATTGCCAAAACACCACTAGCCTATTTACAAGCCCAATGACATGTAAATTACCAAAATAACTCTAGCCTCTTTTTCAAGCCTACGAATAGCAAAATTATCAAAATTCCCCTAGCTTCCCAAAGAACCCAACACAACCAAATTACTAGGATACCTCCATCACCTTTAGAACACTCAGTGAACACCCTAAGCTTTTAAACTGCATCAAGTTACCAAAATGCCCTTGACCTCTATAGAGACCTAAAATATATTTCAAGGAAAACTTTTCCATATCATAACTTGGAGAAATACTTCCTATAGCGTCTAGGCCCAAGCTTATTGGCATGAAATAGGAATGACCTAGGACAACTAGAAAGAGTATAAAGATATCCATTCAGTTTTAGGAGCGTGGAAAGGCTTGGATGACATAAAAACCATTAAGGGGGCAACCGTAAGTTATAGCTATTAGTCTGAATGACTGAAGCACTCGCTAAGAGAAGATTTAAAGATAATACAAAAAGGTGGTTGTGAACCACAAAACACCTAGCATCGCTAGAAAGCTATTAGACTCACTTTTATACCTGATAAAGAGTTGCTAAAGAGCCATCAAAACGCCTAGAACCTACTAGAGAGCTGTTAGAACCACTTTAGTACATACTTGAGAGCTATTAAAGATCCATTAAAACACTTGGTATCTGCTAGAAAGTTGTTATAATCCATTTTAATATATGCTAGAAAGTTGTTGAAGAGCTATTAAAACACCTAGTACCTATTACAAATCTACTAGAATGACTTTAGTACCTATGAGAGAGTTGATGAAGAGCTATTAAAACACCGGGTACCTACTAGAGATTTGTTAGAACCACTTTAGTACATGCTAGAGAGCTACTTAAGAACTATTAAAACACTTGGTACCTATTAGAAAGCTGTCGTAATCACTTTAATACCTACTCGAAGAGCTGCTAAAACCTTGTATCCTTGGGTATCCTTACTAATGCTTACATTGTATACTTTTCTTTGATGAAACTTGTTCAAATAACCATTTAATAAATGTTATTTTTCAAGCCCTATAAACAAGGGGTAAATTGTAAGCATTAGATTTTAGACCTTTGGATACAAATCTCGATGATGAAAATCACCTAATATGTTCCCTTGTAATGTAAAGGGAACTACCAAAGAAAGAAATGAAAGGCCCTAGATACCTTAGAAAGACCCAAGATAAAGCCTAAGACTAAGCCCAAAGGGATAGTAGGCTTTATAGCCCATAAATCAACATTGTATAGCGTTGCATAGGGTTGTACAACCCACCTTAAAACACTAGCCTTGAGAATCTTCTAGAGTCGATCCCCCTTAAACCCTAGGGTTGTACAACAACCTTGATAGATGGATGTGCAACCCATGCTTGGTCGTATAGCCTACATGTACACCCTAATTATGGGAGATTCATCGCACTCTCTATGATTGGACAGATCTATAGTGTAACCAATACCATTTCTAGCCTTGTGCACTCACCTAACACCTATAAATTCTCCCTTATTTAAAGGAGGACAGGCTTGGAAACCTTATGGTTACCTTACCAAAATCATTTTTTAAACACCTCTCAAACATAGAAACCCTAAATCCTAACCCATGCCAACTCACTCTAAGGTAGAATTAAACTTAATCTCTTCAATTTTGTGCATTCCTTAATCATTTTAGAGGAAAATATTGAACTTAAGAGCCTCTGAGAGCACATAAACATATAAAGGCATCTAGGAATCCCCTTACGCTCCCCCTTTCTTTTTTCCTTTCTCTATTTTTAAAACCCAAGAAATAAAGATTGTACAGCCTTATCTATAGGTTGTACAACCCTCTACCTGAGTAGTACAACCCTAATATTGGGTTGTACAGCCCAGCTTGACTGGTAGTAGCTTTTTATAAAGTTTTATTTTCTTCTCCATTAAGATTTCCTTTTTTCTAAAACACTTTTTAAGGTGTTTCAATGTTCCAATAATATAATGAGATAAGGAACAACATCCTAGTATCCCTATTCACTCCAAAATGGAACCTGGGTATGGTTTTGAAGCAATGTTACAATCTCTTTTCATGTAGTGTGTCAAGTCCCTTTATTTATGATTTAGTATAATGCTAAGGTTCTATTTTAATATGCTTTTAATAGTGACCAAGTGAGAAATTTAGGGTTCTAATGACCTTGAGAATCCCTTTTGTAATTAGGTTTGTGTTTAGAACATGTGAATAGTGTTTAGCCCTCAATATCCCCCATTGTTGTGTTGTATGCTAACCCTACATGCTTAGTGGTATATATGCATGCCATGCTTTTTTAGAGCTACATAAGGTAAGGATACATCAATCCTATGAACCTTATTGTGACGAGTTATTACCTTATGCTATTAAACATCCTTCAAATGCCTTATGTTGTGTGTTTTATGTCTTTTCATGCTTATGGTTCACATACTTTGATTTTGTATGCTTGCTAGATGGTTATGTAGAGATGAGATATTATGGACTTAGATGCATATCTATTCACCTTTTGCATGAGAGAGATGGCAATATGTGTTATATTCCTTTCTTGTGCTTTGAGTTCATTTGGTTTGTTTTACACATGTTTCATTTACTAACTTGTTCTTCTTTTAGGTATAGGTGTTATGTTTAAGTAAGACCATAAGTTGGTTTCAATGCTCACACTATATGGTCATGGATGAATGGAATGTGATGCATGCTTATCCCTTTTGCCATGATGCATGACTGCCTCCCCCTTTTGAGACGATTATGCTTAGGTGAATGGATGATAATGCATGCTTACCCCCTTCGCCATGATGCATGACCCCCTAACCCTTTTGAGTTGATGATTTGACTTGCCGAAATGAATCATGCTTAGATGTATGTTTAAGGGTGTTAATTGGACTAATCGATAACTCAATTAAAATATTAAAAGTGAACCAAAGATTCATAAAGGTCAAATCCCAATATCTGTGCAGTTTGAGGGTGTCTAACCTCTTCCCCAAGCTGTACCCAATTTTCAAACCCAATCTCTATTGGGGTAAAGATGAAATTGGCCTTCTAATTGACTTAAAATATGTTCATATTAGCCTTCTCCGAAATCTTGCCCTAACCAAAGTTAGGTAGCGACTCCACATTTCCTAGGGATGGTTCCAATGTATTAGCCTACACTTGGTCTCCCAACGCCCAACATTTTGGACTTAAGACTTTAAAGTCACATAAGGCCTTAAAAATCTCTCGTTGATCCAAATGCATACCACACCTTGGGGTCATAACCAATATAAAGACCTTTGTCCTCTCGATCCCCCAATGATGGATAAAAGGATGGAGTTGAAAGCAATATTCCACTCATTTGAACACCACCGTGAAACCATGAGGCACTTACAATATTGATTGCTTGTAAAAGTTAAGTGCAAGCTATGAACACTTAGGCATTAGGTTTTATAGTGAACTTTATTTAGGATAAGCCCTTGTAAGGTTGTGTATTAGCCTTTATACAAATTGTAATTGGAATTGGGTGTGAACCAAAACACTAAGTTGAATGTGAGCTTATAAAACATTCGGTAACTTAGTGGAATACTCAATTGGTGAATTAGCCTAAACTATTATAAAAATTAATAAGGATTATATATATAATAAAGGAATAAGACTTCAATATATTTTATGTTTTATTTATCTCCATAATGTCTTTGAGTATGCTACCAAATCTCTAGATTGAATTTATATATGTGAGAGTTAAATGTTAATAATTAAGAAATATAATGTAAACAAATTATATGTGAAAGGATTATATGTAAATGATTATGATAAGTAATGAGACTAGAATGATGTGAGTTAACAATGAATACGTTAATTCCAAGGATTATTTATGGAAGTATATTTTATATATGATTTATGTCATAAAAGAAAAGAAAAGAAAAGTAAGAAAAGGAAAAGAAAAGAAAATTTTTGCTATGTTATAAGAGATATTTTAGAATTATATCCATCCTTAGAATTCAAAGTGTTATTAATGCTAGTTAAAGATTTTTAATATCAAGGTGATGCATCAAAAGTCATAATTGTTAGTTACGTGTCCTAAGCTAATTTTTATAATAGATATTTTTTTAATGTCATGGTTGCATTTTTATTAAATATCTCTTTCATATTGTGATTATAATTAAATGATAAATTCTATAAATAGTTAATTCTACATAAGGTCATCAAGTATGTGACTTGATAGTAAAACTCTTAGGTGTAAATAATTATATTCTAAATTATTTCTAATCGATCATTATTATTGGGATAATAATGACTGAAGACTAGTATGTATTTTGAATGACAACTATATTTTATTGGTCATAATATGAGATATTAAGTCAAACACATAGATGCATGTTTTAGAAACATTGTACTAGATAGACCCACTATGAGAACACTACATGGATAAACTGTGATAGGTGATTCTCATGCAATAGTATTAACTTAATCCTTTAATCTAAAAATGATTATAGATTCTAATATGATAAACTTCATGTTTTGATAAGTCCAACATTATCTTTAACAAGATGAACATACAAACTAATATTAGTCATAGAGTAAATCATATAGAGGAATATAAGTGATTGAAAAGGAATTTGTCCCTTACGTATTTATGAGAAATATATCTTTGGGTGCCTCGATGAGTTAGACTAAAGAGATTGCATAGTCATGCGAAAATAAATGGATAAAAGTTATTAATATCATTTTACAATAGTCTACTTGAAGATCTAGAAATAATTTATTGAACTATATAAGGATGACATGATTTATGTCTTATATTCAATTGAGATACAATATGACAAAATAATTATAATATTATTTGTAAGTTAGGTTAGGTTGGATTAATGACCTTCACATAATTTGTTTAGTCATAATATCTTGCTAGAGAGCACTAATGATTTGTGGCCCAAAATAGGTTCTTACACCACTGCCAAACATTATGTGAACCTAGAAGGTTGCACCTAAATCAAGCCCAAAAGTGAAATTATATTTACTGCTATATATATATATATATATATATATATATATATATATATATATATATATATATATATATT
>CATIWR010489570.1:0-14916 GCA_949677035.1 Omphalea diandra | reverse complement strand
TATATATATATATATATATATATATAATCAATGAAATATTCAAATGCTGTTCAAAAAAAGGGTCAAATTCAATTTCTTGCTGATCATGATGTTAACGCTCGCATTGTAATGGCCGTACCTATCAGTGCTTATATCTTTGTTACCAAATTATCCACAATAAAATTAAAGGGGATCATTTTTTTTAAAAGTTATTTTACAGAAATCAACCCTAAAGAACCAGATGGGAAACAAACTTCCTTAATGTTTCAGTTGCTAAAAGCAACAGTACATTCTAATTCTATAATATACTACAATAAAAATTATTTACTACAAAAAAGTAATAATCAAGTTTTGTTTTTATAATAATTAAGACCTTAGTGACTAATATACTATAGTCATTATTTTTCTAGTAGTTAAATTGAATTTAGTGGTTAAGTAATAGTTATTTAGCTACTACATAAGTTAGTAGCTAGGTAGTAGATAAATAGTGACTACCCACTTTTAGTCGATAAAGTAATAGTTAATTAATGACAAAAACAACTATTGAAATTGTAAATAATGATTGTTTATCTACAAAAATATATGGTAGTTAATAAATAATGATTGTTTATCTACAAAAATATATGATAGTTAAAGTTTGATTTTAGTTACTAATATATTGGTGATAGCTAAATAATGATTATTCATGCCTGTAGTCTCCAAATAGAGACAATTTAGCTATTACATCGCATTGTCACTGACGTCACTTTTTTAGCTGCTTTTATGTCTGTAGTTGCTGAAAAAATTTAGTAGCTAATTTGTGGCATTCAAAAATTTAGCGTCTGTTTAACTACTATAATTTGTAGTAGCTAATTTTAGCAACTAACAAAAGTTAGTAGTTAAGTTCAAAAGTGAAAAACTAATTATTACACACTATTTTTTAGTCTTTTCTTTAGCTATTGCAAAACACATGATCGCTATTTAGCGACTAATTATAGCTAATATAAGGTAGTAACTAATAGTTGGAGTAAAAAATTTTATGATTATGTAGTTGATATTTAATTACTAAAAAAAGTAATAGTTACTGACAGAGATAATAGCTAATTTTTAATAGTTAATTTTATATTTTCTAATAGTGATAAAAGCTATAGCTGGCAACTAAATTTATTAATCAATTCTAATAATATACATACTTTGATGGTATCTATTACCTACCAATTAGGATTTATGGTTTACATATATTTCACAGTTTGTATTGTATTCATTTAAACATGAATGCAAGTTTGAAATTTGAAAGAGAAATTACATTGGTGCTTCATATAGTCTTAGATATGATAAATACACCGTCATCTTATCCTACATCAGAGATTCAGGAGAGCTACCTAGCCATCTTGAAGCTTCATTTACTCATTCGCACATGGATGATTCCAGGACCCTGAAATTCGTTGTTTTTTCTTAAACGACAAAATCAGAGTCAGACCTCTGAACCACATAGAAAACCCAAAATAAACGGGAAAAAAAATTATATTACTTCTCTTCTAAAATATAAACAAGCAATAAGTTCCCATTTCCAAAGCAAAAAGGCAACACAATCATCAAGCACAAAGAGCTATAGTACTGAGGTCTACCCACAATAATTCATTTTCTTAGTTTAAATATGCCTCACACAGGCAATAAAAACAAACCAGAAATTGACAAATTTGAAGCTCAAATACTGTGAACAAGTCAGTATTAAACCGTTGTAATGGCACTATAGTAATTAAAAGCATACTAGAAATTCAAGACCCTCGGATTATAATATTACAAAAATAATTAATTAATTAATACTCCACATGCGGCTTTTAGTTACCTCCACGTTGTAACAAGCACAAGGGACATACGATAGACAACATATAGATTTCCACTAGAAGAGATTAAAAGTTAATTAGCTTAATTTTACTTGAGTTAAATCTCAAACAATAATAATTAATTAGATTTCATTACTGGTCATAGTCTTGTTTTGCATCATGGAGTTCTTGCAATGAGCTATTGCACCTTGAATAGCACTCTGCAACTCCTCCATTGATGAAGTATCTGCATTGTACAAACCGCCACCACATGATCCATCCCTACTTGTACTACTCGAACTCGTGAATCCGTTTCTACACAGCACGCCAGAATGGCTTGGGGACGACCGCATGGAAGATGGACAGCTTGAAACGCAGCTTCTCCTTCTTGGGTACATCAAGTTCCCTGAGAAAGATTGAGAAATCTCTCCATTGCTTTCTTTTGTACCGTTCTTGACATTAGATCTCTCTGATTTCGTTATGCAGAAAGATAGACTGCTGCTTATTGGTGGTGTTGCCATTTTTTGCTGTTGTTTCTGCTGTGATAGTTTCTCATATAATGGCTTCACTTTCTTTAAGTACTTCCTTATCACTTCTTTGGCTGTGTTGCTCATTCTTTTAACTGAAGAACCTGAGACGGTGTCGTTTTCGCGGTTCTTGGAATCTTTCTTAAAGACGGGGGAGAATCTTGATAAAGAGAAGTACTTGTTGGTTTTCTTGATATGGGCATTCAAGTTAACATGGCTTTGGAAATGATTGTTAAGCCGCTTGAACTCATCATCTTCGGTGACCGAACTGGGTCTCGAAGAGTCGCAGTCGCCAAACAAGATGAGATCACTGCTGAGAGAAGATGTGGAATCATTAGAGCTACCCGTGGAATCGCGAGAAGCAGTGGTAGTGGTGTCAGAAGAGGAGGAAGTGCTTGAAGAAGCTAGGAGGAGAGTACGGACCATAGAGATACGAGGGGAGAGGTGGAGAGGGAGAAGCTGGCCTTTGTAGAAGAGCTCGTCCGCTGGGCATACAGCACTAGAGGATTTGCGTGGACTAAGAGAAATGTTGAACTCGAAATCTGAGGAAGAAGAGGAAGAGGAAGAGAAAGAATGAGAAGGAGAGGAAGGTAGGGTTTGGGATGATCTTGTTGAATCTTTCTCTCTTCTCTTTCCCATCTCTTTTGGTTGTGTTGTTGCTATAGCTATTAGCTACATAATGAGTTGTTTTTGAGGAGAACAAAATTTGGGTGAGAGGTGAGATGGATGCTTCTTATAATGATTTGAAGAGGAGATCTAAAAGGTGGTGGGCGATTGTTGTATACTCTCCAACTATAGAGTGCGAGGTCAGAAGAAAAACAAAAAGTTTTATGATCATAATAAAATTATTTTGAACAAAATTATAATAAATTGAAATCAAGATTTAGTTTCTATTATTATAATTGAATAAAAAAAATCATGTGATTTTATTATATTGCATTATAGGGCTGTGTCTTTTTATGATAATCATAGATTTGCGATTTATTTTATTAGTACTTTAGGCCAAACTCAATAAAAAAATTCTCACTTTAATCCTTTAATTTTTTTTAGATGTCTAATTTAGCCCTAATTATAATAAAACCATAATAAAGAATTTTACATATATTATAAAAAAATATATACTTAAAAATAAAATATTTTTAATAAAAACTCAAATTGTTAAAATCTAAATTAATTGAAGAAGTGAAATATGAAATTTGATCTGAATTTATTGATTTTGTAGAAATTTTTGAGTTTGTTGAGGAAATTTTGTTGGTTGATTTTTATGAATTTTTATTTTTGGCTTTATTTCTTTAATTTTTAAAAGTGTTAAATAACTTTTTTATCAATTATAAGTATGATTTTTAAAATTTAATTTTAATTAATTCAGATTATTAATCTGAGTTTTATTAAGACTCTTTTAATTGTATTTTAAAATATTCTTTAAATGTATTTTTATAAAAATATATGAAATTTTTATTAGAATTTGTACTCAGTTAGAAATCTAAAAAATTTAAAAGACTAAACTAAGTAATTTTTCTAACCTTAATAGTATTAATAAATTTAACCTCAAACTATTACTAGAGTAAATCATAGATCTATAATTGTGACAAAAAATTATATCATAATCCTATAAATATAAAATAGTGAAACTAAAAAATACCCTTTTACTCTTTCCCTATTAAAGATTACCCGATTATTACATTTTGCTTCTTGTTTTATTCACAAGGGTTCAACTCCTTCCTACCACTAGTTCACAAAACATATCCTTTCATCAAACCAAAGAAATAGATTTAGTTAAAAGATTGATAACATTTAGAAAAAAAGGTTGATACTATTTTTAAGAATTTGTTTCAGATTATGCAGCAATTACATTTATTTATATTTATTATATACATGGGACAGTATCCTCAAAGTAGAATGCTGTAATTATTTAATGGGGTCACCTATCCCTAATAAGTACTTGATGACTCATATCATAGTTGTAACAGTCCAACTTCATTATAATTAATCTTCTTTTTACCATGTTTGTTCGTACCTTGACCTGTCATACAGCTGTTTAAGCTCTAAAGCCTGTGGTGGTGGATTTGCTGGAGATTACTGATCAAATGGGAGGATATGGATTCTATAATTGTGTATTGGCTTTTGGGACAATAATTAAAATCAAAATTTGGAGAGATCTTAAGCATGCATGAAAAATGGGTCAATCTAACCTGACTTAATCACCAATTAGCTATTACTTAAGTAATCCCCCAGTTAATTATATGGGACTCCAACATGGGTTGTTTGTGATTAATCTCTTGAAATTAAATGGAGGCTGTTTTTTCAGCTGCAGATCTCTGGCATTAGCTTAATTCGTTATGTTTTGATTTGTCTTAATCACATATATACTGATATACTAATAATTTTTAATTCAATGACGGCTGCGATAATGAAGATCTAAACTCTCAACTCTCACGTGAGAGGATGCAATGATTTTAGGGTTAATCACATTTTCCAAAACACGTCTCTATATTCTTTCAATACTACGGCAATTGATCTAAAACATGGATTAGATTCTTAAACCGATGCAAGCAACAAGAAAGTTGCCTCCGCCATTAACGTCTAGAGAGAAGCAGTAGATGATTAAGCATTTGATGGCAACTTCATGTGGTCTTATTAAAAATTGATGCATTGTTACCTTAACCACAACGAAGTAACAAGAGTTGAAATCAAGAAAAGAAAAAATTTGGGGTATTCAAGGCACCAAAAGTTATTAGTAATAGTACTACTATAGCTTAAGACGTCAATCTTGAGGATCTTTTCTCTGTTCTTTTTTCCTTTAAGAAAATAGAACTTTCACTAATCAACAGATAATATAGCATTAAGATGAATCTTATATCATTATAATTTCATAAAAGAAATTTCAGCATAATCCATAAATATTGAAAATATGAATAAAAATTTTGTTTTGAAGAATTTGATATTATTTGATTATAAATAGTAGTCGTTGTTGGATTTTTTTAATCTTTCGGTAATATTAAATTGGATATAAATAAACGATAGATTTATTGTTAAAAATAAGTTTAACATTTGATACTGGACTATAGTATAAAAAAAATAAATTCATCTAAAATAAGATTAAAAGAACAACAACAAAAAAATTTATAAGGAATGGATAAATAAATTCAGCATAAAATGAGTAAAGGAAACCTCAAAAAATCTGAAAATAAAAGTCAATTTTTAAAATTGATAAAAATCAAAAACAAAAATAAAAAGGGAAGAAAATGGGACCATTGTCATTTTAAGTAAAATGGCCAAAAGTAACACTTAAAAAAAAAGGGAACAAGACTAAAAATAAAAGAGTTAAAAGTTTCTGGAGAGAAAATGATTAAAAGAGTTCTATCAAAGAGAGAGCGTTATTGAGTGGCCAAATGTTTTGTTGAAATCCATAATTGAACGAAATTGATAGATTCATTTTTGTTATATCGATTTAGTTTAATTTGATAAAATAAGAATATATTAGACTCAATGAAATTAAACATATTAATTTTAAATAATTAAAGTAAAACTTATTCACATGAATAATATAAAACAAATTTATATTCTTATATAAGAACATAGTTTATATTTACAAATAAACTTAGTATATGATACATTATTCATATAAATAATTAAAATAAAATAGTTATATCAAAACAAATTTTCAACAATCAGCAAAAGTTGAGTTTCGACAAGACAAATCAAACTAAATATGTTGGATTCTTTAAATCTAGCAAGAATATTGAATTGAGTTAGTAAAACTAAACTAGCTTAACTCTATGGAACCCATGAAGGGCCACCATCAGGCATTGCACCGACCTGCAGGCGCTTTTGGGGACCATTAAATTGCAATTATCTAAGCAATTAAGAAGAGTGAAAAATGATTTCCCTCTCTCAACTTTCTCTTTTTTTCTCTATGATTTTTTTATTAATTTTAGTTTGGGACCGCTGTTGGTCAACTAGAGGTTACTCCTTTTTTTTCAACTTTTTATTTTTTATTGCTTTTAATGAACTCAGATTTGTCGATTGATAGATTTATTTTTTTTACTTTTTTTTCTTCAATTATGTGAAGATCTATATCTCTTATGCATGTGTCATTCTCCCTTGTAGATGTTTTAAGTTCCTTTATGGATATTTTATTATCTCCCTTTGTGGGTGCTTTCTCCTCTTTTGTGAGTGTTTTTTTTTTTTTTTTCCTTCTATAGGTTTTGATTTATATTTGCTGAAAAAATAGTATATATTGGTTTTGAATTACTATTGATCTATTTTGAAATATGATTATTACTATTCAAAATTCTACAATAATTATATTGATAAACTTCATTCAAAACGATGCTATGACATCAAAATAATCTGGTCATACGAAATAGATCTTAAGTAGTAAGTTAAATTATTATAATTGTTATATTAGGTTTAATCATAATTTTTCAATATAAATATCTTGGATTATAGATGTTATATGACTATTGATTTAATGAATGATACTATTTTATATAAAAAAAAAAAAGAGTGAAAAATGTGTGCGACCCTCTTCCATGCATAATGCACCCTTGCAAACTTGCAATTAATTCTTTGGGTGAGCTATGAAGGAAGAAAACGCATGATCAATTATTCAATTCCTGCAGCAGCAGCAGCCCCAAAACAACTAAGCAGCAGCGATCATTACATAGAGATAGTAGACCTCTCTCTCTCTAACTCTAAATAAATTGCATTACTTTATATGTGCAAGCTCTCTTTTATATGGTATGCGCATACAGCTTTAATAATACCATCATGTCGATATTGCTTCCATTTTTTTAAGAAATTATTAGATTCACTAGGTGACTTAATATATTTTATTCATTTAAAATTTGGTGCAAATCTATGTACCTTGGCAAATTTAATTTTTCACTAGAATGGATGGTTTTTCTTTGACAAGGAAATAAAGTATTTTTCTTTGATTTGTGTGGTGTATTTCTGGAGCATTTGCTCGTTTGTAACAAGGAAAATGGAAATCTTAAATCCACTTGTTGTTTGGAAATTATGGGCCCAAGAAGTTCAGGCCCACTGTATTCCGACCAAGTGGAACCCAATATTGAGGCACTCCATCAGACAGGCCCATTTTTACTTGCTAAACAAATCATTTCAATTTTTTTAATTATATCGAGTCTCATATTCTCAAAAAGCGAAAGAAAACACTCATCCCTTCGAAATGTTCACTAAGATTTTTTTTAAATAATTCATGAAGCCAAAATCTCCATTAAATGTAGGGTTATAGATCTTCATGTTATAGAGAAGGAAAAGATGAAAACGTGATAGTGATTTTATAATTTATCGCAGTTATATTTCAGTGAATACTAAAATATCTTATGTGATATCATATAACTATATTATAGTTAGTATAATTATATAATTTAAGTAATTATAATAATTATAATTTTCACAGTAATAATAATTTTATCAATGCTAAATAACTATTTATTACTTTAAATAATTCTTAATTTTGATAAAATTATTTTAATTAATTAATAAATTAGGATATCTTCCATTTCACTTACTTTAGGAATTTTTTTTTTTTTAGAGTGAGAAAAAAAGTTAAAAAGAGTAATGAAAAGGTATGGAATGCAATGCAAATAAAGTTAATTAACTTCATTTTATTTGAGAGTTTTTTTTTTTTGAAGAGTTAGTGAATTTAAACTACTTGAAATCATTTTATTCCATCCTTTACCCCTTAATTTGGGAGTTAACAAAAATGAATTTGAAAGCAAATGAATATAAACTTTTAATCTCAAATTATTCTCATTTACATTATTAAAAAAAACTAGCAGACAATGTTAATTAATTAACCTCATTCATATTTTATTCTTTAATAGCTTATTTGGATGAGAAGTAAGGAAAGGTATATATTAATTTTATCCTTGTCCAAGAGATGACTGAGGAGAATTGAAGGTAATATATATCCCCTTATTTGGGAGGAAAGGTAAGTCAAATAAGATTAAGCACTAAAGATCTATTTGAGATAGATGATAGCTAGTAGCTGTTGCGAATAATTGTTAGCTAATAACTAGTAGTTGATAGGGTTTTAATGTTAAGTGTTGGATAAATTCTATTTAATTGTTACTATTAATTTGTAAAATGACTAATAAAAAGTATAATTTCAATAATTTATGTATTGAAATAAATAAAATAATGTATTTTTATGTATCTTTATAATATATTATTTTAATTTTTAGGATAGTACAATTATTATTTTGAATTTATTAAATTTTAATAATTATTTTTATTAATGTTGATTATTATATATTGTTAATATATTTGCAGTGATTAAAATATCCTATATATAATTTTTTTTATAAAATTTATGTATAATAATTTAAAATAAATTATTTTATATGAATACTTAAAATAAAGATAAAAGAAATCTAAAAGAAATGGTATTTTTGTTTTTTATTAACTATTAACAAGTGAGGTTGAAAAACAGTTTCAAATATGAAAACATTCTAATCGCAACTGATTGATAAATTAATTAATTATCAACTGTTGGTTTATATTTTTTTTATCAAACACTATTTTATCAATTGATAGATGTTAATCAACTATCAGCTGCACTCATAAGTCATACCAAACACCTCTTAAAAGTTTTTAAATAACCTTATAACTTAAACACACACACACATATATATATATGACTTAATAAACGATTACTACAATAGTAAAGAGAGAAAAATAAAAAGAAGTTTATAGTTTGTAGGGTTTTGGGCTCACAATTATTAATAAATGACCGTTTCAGATTTTTTATTTTAATTAAGAATTAAATTGAAAAAAAGTCTTTTTTATTTGATATTTCCCTTTTCCTTCCTTACAACTCAATTTGGAGTGTAAGAAAAGTGGGGTAAAATTAGGTACCCATGGGAAAGCTTTCCCTCCTTTCTATTTGATTTAAATGATTCACCTCTTCCCAAACAAAGGTCTAAACTTACCCTTGCCTTCCTTCCCCTTCCTTACCGCCAATCCAAAAGGCTTGTACCTCTCTCCAATTAACTCACTCTTATGCACTTTTTTTTTTAGAATAATAGAAGATATTTTCAATCATAAATAGTCATATAATATTTACAAAAAAAAAAAATAATTTTATGATATATAGTATTAGTATGAAATCAATTATCAACACTACTAATAAATGCATATTGGTTCAAATCTAAAATTATGATTTTATTTTCACAATAAATCTTCTTCTATGACTATATATCTTTATTAACTATGGATATCCCATTACATATGGTGCTATAACACTATACAAATTGAAATTCATATTGTATGCCCAAACAGATTTGAAAGATAATACTCAATAATATATTATCATATATTATTAAATAATCAATTTTAAAATTATTAAAACTCTTAAAATAAGACAGATAAAATAACAAAATTAAAATTAAATTTTTAAAAGAAATATAAAATAAAATAATATATTTTATTAAATAAAATAAAAATAAATACATTTATTACCGATAAAATATATTAATAATATCTCCAAGATATTAAAAAAATTATTTTCGAAGAAAATAGAGAGGATTAAACTTTTAGGTTTTTGGAACGACTCCTGCAAGCCTTTAGTTCCCTTGATGTGAAAGATTTAGACTATGTTCCGCAAGCCTTTAGGTCGATAAGGTTAGCGTAGAGATGACTATGGTCTTGTACATTTGAGGTTGGCTTATCTTCTAATGCGATGATGAGAAATACGGGTAACAGAATACTCACTTTTTTTTTTTTTAATTTATTATAATAAGTTTCTAATATTTTTTTAGGTAATTTTCATAATGCTTAAAGTAAATGTAATATAGGTCGATTAAATAAAAGTATTGAAGACCATATCAATAAATGATTGTTTTTAATATTTCGAAGAGGTAATATATTTAGTAGTCCGAAATGGTTATAATTTGATACCATTATTTTTACATTAAAGTCCCCCCCAACCCAATTGTCAAACTGTTTTTGTCAGTTAATAGTGTCGATTATCTTTTCACATGGTTTTAAATTAATCATATTCTATAATGTGATTTAATTTTATGAAAGGTGAATTTTATATAATAATAATAATAATAATCTCTTTGTTCATATATATATATATATATATATATATATATATATATTTCTTTATAATGCGTGCATTGCACATGGAGCATGTGATATTTAGTTTGAGCATAGGATTTTATGTTTTTATTATATATCACATGCATTTAGTAGTACTTTTATTTTTTATATTATATTATTTAATTTATATGCATATAGTTATACATGTTTTTCGGAAAGCAAATTATGCTACTGATAGGGTTGCTAAAGAAGCTGTAAATTTAGATAGTATTATGTAGTGGTTTCAAGCTCCTCAATTTTGTAATTTTTTGATTAACTTAGATGGATAAAAAAGAGAAAACCATAAGTTTACTTTATTTTTTCGGTTTTCTGTTTGTACTTTTTCTTTTCTTTAATAATTTTTTTTAGAAGAGTTTTAATGAAATTAAGTGTTATGAAGATGACAATCTAATTGAAATGTTTGGACGAAAAAATTCTCTCCTAATTTTATTCAAAAAATTTCTATGTGTATAATTGTTAATAAAATAAAAAATAAAAGTTGAACAATAGCATTATTTATTTGAACTAATTTGTAAGTTAGTGACGCATTTTTTCCATAGTTATAGAAACATAATTTATCAAAATAGATAAAATCATTTATGCCTTGATTATGAGATTTACAATTTGAACTTACTTGATTTGAATTTACACATATATATTTAATGACTTTCTACATAATACTTAATGACTTATATTGCTTAATTTTTTAATTTAATATTTTTTTTCATATATCATCCTTGTATTTTCAATAAAATCAAGTAATGCAATTAAAAAGACAATCAAGTAATGCAATTAAAACGACAGTCACACAATTTTAATTGCAAATATGCACGTTTTTTCAAATTAGAAATTAAAGCTGAAAATTTGAAGATTTTCAAGAAGACGAGGCAATTTTAAAAAGCTACAATTTGAAGGAAAAATTGTGAGATAAACCTTGAAGACTGATCACAAATCCAACATTAACAGTGGCAGCCACCATTATCTCCCAAAAGCTTTATACAGTGAGGGAGGAAAATAACAGTGAAAAATAAGAAAGGAAATCCATTTTACTTTGTTTGGGAAAGAAGGAAAAATAAAAGTGAAAAAAAATATGGTTTTATTTTTTACCCTTGATTTTTCCTCCATTTCTCTCCAAAATGGAGAGAAAATACGAGAGAATGAAGGGATTTGTTATGAAATTACAATTATGGCCATTAAAAGAAAGTAGAATAGTAGGTGTGAGAAAAAATCGGACTAAACCAAAAAAATCAACTAAACCAAACTGGTTCAGTTCGGTTTTATTCTTTAATAAAATCAGTTTGATTTGGTTATAATTTAAAAAAAATTATGTTTTGGATTTTTTATTTGATTTTTTAAATAAAAAATTGAAAAAACTGAATTAACCGAAGTAAGTAATAAATTAAACTAATTTAAATTAAACCATATTTAAAATCCATGTAATTTAATTTAAATAAACCAAACCAAACTTTTATAAGTTTGGTTTATAGATACATAAATTTCGATTTAATTAGTTTGATTAATTCAATTTTTCAAAAATTTTAGTTCGATTAGGTTTTAAGTATAAAAACCTAATGTTAGATTTTTTTTTTAGTATTAACATTATATTTATCATTATATAAATTTTGATTTCATATAAAATCAATTAAAATATAAACTAATTGTCTTTTTTTTTTTTCATTATACAATACAATTATATATCCAATTGTTTTATTGAATTAAGGTAAAATAAAAAATATATGAAATAAAATTTTTCTTTCCTTCTATATTTTGCTTTTCAAACAATTATTTTCTTAAATTAACAAATTTCTTTCCTTTCATATCTTGGTTTTCAAATAAGGAAAAATAAAATGATTTTCTTTTCTCTCATTTTTATCCAAACATGAGAAGGAGAAATAAAATTTATTTTTTCTCTTTATTTTCTTCCCTCCTTACATAAGTCTTTAATAGTGATAAAATGTCAATCATCATCTTTTGATTTAATCCTACTTATCATATGAATTTCAGTTTATATCATACTATAACATTATATTTAATAAAAATTTTCATAATTGATAAAAATATAAAATTTTTAAATCATGATAAAGTAATATTATAATTTTAAAATTGAATCCATGTATCATTATTAATTATATGAAATTTTATTGTGTAGAATAAATTTATAATGAATAAAAGTTATTTTATTTTTTTGCTTTAAAATCAACATGAAGTGAATTTAAATTATAAAATTAGTAAAATAATTTTATCTAAAATTTTTACTTGAAATTAATTCTCTCAAAATCTTATGACATTTTTTACATATTGCCTTTTTAATTTCACATTTACCAATTGATATTTAGTGATTGAATATTAAAGTATTAAAAATAATGTTTGATAATTATTAGCATTTAATGTTTAATTTTAAAACTAATGTTCAATATTTAAAAATATAACTCAATGTATAGATATTTTTTTTAACATTTAAAATATAAAAAACTAATGTTAGATTTTTTTTAGTATTAACATTATATTTATCATTATATAAATTTTTATTTCATATAAAATCAATTAAATTATAAAATGATTAATTTTTATCATCATACAATACAATTATATATCAAATTATTTTCTTGAATAAATGGTCAAATTAGATATATATGAAATAATATTTTTCCTTTCATATTTTGTTTTTTAAATAAGAGAAAATAAATTTATTTTTCTTATCCTTTCTTTTATCCAAATATGAGAAAATAAATAAAAAAAATAAAATTTATTTTTTCTTTTTATTTTCTTTCCTTTTTATATCATTTTCTCAAACATAGTGTAAAGGAAACCCATATCCCATATGTCTCTTTCCTCTCCTCCCTTGGATCACACTCCATCTTCATTTCTCCAATGATTCTTTACTTGTTTTCCATTTTTTTTTTCCTCTTCTTTTATTTTGAGAGATAGAAAGAAAAAGAAAAAGAGAGAAATAGAAGAAAATTAAATTTTCAATTGGTTTGACTTCTCCATCACTGTCCTCTCTTCTTCCTCGTTCATTGGACGGTTTTTGAAAATGTTACAAATTAAAATTAACATAAAATATTTAAATTATCCTCAATTATTTAATAAAAAGTTAACGTATATAACTAAAAAAGTAAAAATTCAAGATTTGCAGTTAAAAAGTGTTTGTCATTCAAAATGGTTGATACTTATATATTACTTCTTATCTAAAGCATGAATTTTTATAAAAGACAAAACAATTTTCTAAAACAATCATTTCAAATACTAATTTTCTTAAATATGTTAACTCATTATACTTAAGAAATATTTTAATTACTCAATAACACAAATAATTTTAATGACAAATAATACGCTTCATAAACTCATATAATGACTACTTTAGCTAACATAATTCAATGACCATCAATTACTTCTCACTGTCATATTTTTACAATGTTTCTATTTATAGAGTGAATTCTCTTTAATTTTATAAGAATAAAAAAATATCTCTAAAATAAAAGTTGCACTCCATTTAAAAAAATAATTCCCTAATTAATTAAAAAATATTTATTTGGATTTTAATAGTTTCATAGCAATAAATATTTTGTTTGATTACAAACCACGTCTGTATAGAGGCGGCATATAAAATATGATTTTTCTTGCTACCTGGCCATTTTTGTTTAAGAAAAAAAGAAAAAAATTCATTTGTGCCGATCATCAGCAGCCAGATTTGGGTAGACTGTAGAGCAGTATTACATTGTGGAACCGCGTGGCGCGGACCTAGTCCAAACCAGACTCAACTTGGCCCGTTTGGTAGCGTAACAAAGAAATGGTGGTTGTTGGAACTCGAAGAAGCCATTTTCGGATTCGAATGTACCAAACAAACAGGCAGCTAAAAATTCGAATAAAAAAGGAAACCCAACCAAACAGCAGCTCACCCAACTAAGAGAAAAATAAAGAACAAAGAAACCACCGATTTTTTGGATAAGAAGAAATTTGAAAAAAAAAAAAAATACAACGTTTGTCATTGGTTTCGCCGACGTCTCTTTCTTTTCAGCTCTCTCTCTTCTTTCTTTGACCTCTCTTTACGCTTTCTCTTCTTTTGAACTCTGCATGACGCTTTCTCCTATAATTCGAAGCTTAAAGGCGGACAATTTGCATCTGAATTTTGATCTTGACCTCAACAACGGAGCTTGGATCTGAATTTGTATATAATCGGGTAATTTTGTTAATGTTTTTTTTGTTAATTAGATCATTTTTAGGGTCTTAATTCTCATTTTTCACGTGTTTGAATTATGATCTCATGCTTTGTTTTTTCTTCGGGAAATTTGATATTTATACTGAAATAATTGTGTGCGTAGCGTTTGTTTATTGAAGGATTTTGCTTTGGGTAATTAGGTTAGAGCTTATTTCTGTAGTTTTTGTTTTTGATTGGACGGTATATAGGGCTTTGGACTTGGAAGAAAAAAGAAAAAAAGCTTTCTTTGCCAAACATGAAGTTTTGGATTTTTCTATTTTATTTATTTATTTTT
>CATIWR010489565.1:0-15720 GCA_949677035.1 Omphalea diandra | reverse complement strand
TCGCTCTCCCGATCTCGACACCAGCGCGAACATACAAAAAAATTAAAAAACAATCTACAGCAATCAAAAAAATATATATATATATATATATATATATATATATATATATATATATATATATATATATATATATATATATATGTATTTGCATAGGCTATCTTAAACTTTTGGCATGAATGGTGCACCATCCAATAATTGGGCTTATATATAATATAGGCATTAATGCTGTTTGGAGTTATGGTGTGGTTAGGAAACAATACAATATATTAATAGAATAAAAATATGTTGTTTATGAGTCTTATGGTATTATCCAGACAGGTTTTTGAATATAAAAATATCAAGAGCGCCCAACTGTACGGCATGAGTGTTAGGAACAGGAAGTTGTTTATTGTTGAGTTGCGCTTCTTTGCTTAATGGTTTCTCAATCCCCTCGGTGGGTTGCTAGCTAGTGTTGTTGGGGCTTAGCCCCCGTCCATTACCCAAAAAAAAAAAAGGGTCAAGTAACAAAGTCACATAACTACCTATAGCCAGGTGATGTGCCAAAAAACAAAACAAAAGAGGCTATATAGCTAGGGGATAGTACTGATTTTGATTGGATTGAATTTGATTCAATGGGATGAATTCACCCTCTCTTTTGCTTCTTAAGAAGAAAAAAGAATCAAAATTGGAGATGATGTCGCTTGTCCTACGATTTGGGGGGGGGGGGCGCTGCGCGTGAACGTCCTGTCTACTTTGGGGCAATACCAACTCTTCTGGTCCAGACACTGAATATGAATGTCGTGAATACAGGTGGATATTCGTTACAATATATTATCATTCATCAACACCTACCAAAACGTTTGTATTGTTTTTCTTTTTTTCTTTTTTTTTTGTCCATTTCTATCTGTTTATTCTTCAAAATTTAAGAAAAACCTTGATAAAATAAATACAAAAACTTCTACGTGTGCACACAAATTGACCATAAAACAAAGGCCTGTTAAACTTAGATATTGGTTCAGAGATGAGAAGGAAAGGTAGGTAATGTGAGAGGCATTATTATCAAACAAAAAGGTAATGCTAAATCTATTTCCAGATTTATGAGCTACTTGGTGTTCTTTTTTATTATTCTCAATTTTTTTTTTCCTGCTGCAAAAAGGGTCTAAAACTTCAAAGCACATAAGACAACTATATATAATATATACATCATGTAGCAACAAGCTTGTCATGCTCGTAAAAGTGTTGCTTTAAGGCTTTAACATATGTATGATGGAGGAGATTCGGTAGCTAGCTAGCTTCCATCCATGGTATCCTCCTGCACATGTTAGTTAGCTGGTGACAGATTTTTGCTTATGCAGAAGGATTTAGCTAGCACCCTTGTTAATCTGTTATACGTGTTACCTGTACAGGACAACCTATTTTTAATCTCGAGAAGAGTGTCCACTTCTCAATACTTGAGTCTGAGTCGATCCCCTCCCACCTGCATAAATTGGTTCATGTTTACACCTGTTAATGTAAGTTCGTAACGCATATCATTCAATCGAAAAGCCTCCTAATCAAAAGCCGAACTTTTAAAGAAGAAAACTGACTTGTATGTGGTGATGAGACGGTGGAGGAAGACCAGCATCATGGCTTTCGCCATGTTCATTCCAAGGAATGTCCTCCCTCCCATCCCAAATGCTAGGAAGCTGAATGGCTTTGACTCATCCTGTCCATGAAACAGAGAAATAACACTTCCTGTTTGCTGTACATGTGGAATTTAGAATGCTGGTTTGATGTATTTAGATAGTGTACTTACATCAAATCTTGAAGGATTGAACTTATTGGGTTCCTCGTATAGAATAGGATCCAGGTGAATTGATCTAGCATCAATGTTAATGTTCACACCCTTTCATTACCTTAAATCCTTCACGTACCACAAATTGATTAAATTCATATGTTTCAAAAATTTCTTGGCTAGAGAAGAAAATATACATAGGAAATAAAACTTTAGATTATGTAGGCATGTTAAGAAAGGAGACTAACCTTCGATCTCACAATCATGAAGTGCTAATCTTGGGAACCAGGGTACTATGGATCCCATCCTTAAGGATTCTTTTACTATCTGTTCATTAATTAGCGTTACTTTTTTTCCTAATTAAGAATAAAATTTATTAACCAAAGGAAAAACCTCATAATTGGATCAATAGTGAATAGTCTCTTAAAAAAGTGGCTTATATCTTGTGTCTGCATACTCACCTTGGAAGCATATGGCATCTCATTAAGATCTTCCAGTGTAAGAAGTTGTCCTTTTGAAGTTCTTTGTGCAATGTGACATTGCTCAGCCTGCTCTAATCAAATTAACAAGTACACATGCGTTGATTTTAGTTCTTTAGGTAATAACTAAAGATATGACACGAGAATGAAAAGGTATATATAGTAGTTACACTTGCACAAAGTGTGTCTAAAACATTTTTATTTTCACCCAAGTACTTGACCATCCATGTGATAGCACTTGCTGCTGTATCTTGACCTGCAAGTATCGTGGTTAATATATTATCTTTGATCTTTGTATCCGTCAACCTATAGGTATGTTCTTGGCCTGTCAAAAGATGTCCCAGAAAATCTTGTCGATTGACGTGCAATGAACGTCTTCTTCTTTCGGCCATCATCTTCTCTAGTGTTTTCATGAACCTTGTTCTTGCCTGAATTGTGGTTTTATAACCAGTTTCAGTATGGGGCTAAAATTAAAATGAAATGTGTCATAAATAAAGTTCCACAGCAATTAATATTCGGGCTGTCAGTTCAATACCTTGAGCCCTTCGTAGAATCTAGTCCAGGGGAACCTCAAAGGGAAAGCCAGCATTGCTTGACAAACATGAGATATATCCTTTCGCAATATTTCTAGTTCTTCTCCACCCTCCTCACTCATTAACATCTTGCACATGGCTTTGAAGGTTACCTGACCAAAAAACCAATGCCAGTTACGCCTACAAAATTTGGATTCATAAGGCCCAAACTACCTGTTTGTTTAAAGTCTCTTGCCATTTGGGCCCGTATAACAATCTCATCTCATTTACAAACTTAGTTTAAAGTAGGGCCGATAATTTTTTTACACGACTTAATTAAATGACATAATACGACACGTAGTTAAATGAGTTTAGATTTGCTATAAATAAGTTCAAATTATAATGGATCAATCAGTTTATGACATGATAAAAAAATAAGTTTAAATGAATTGACTTGTTTAATCCACAATAGATATGATTATATGATCGAGTTAAGGAGTTAATATGCAATAAACGACACAAATATGCACATTTAAATATAATTTAAATAAATATATTTACATAACCAATTTACCTAATTAAAATTTAAATTATTTGAAATTAAATATTTTAACTGAATTACAAATTTTATTATAATTAAGCTACATTTAAATATATTTTTTTGTATAAAAGTAAAATATTAATTTTATTACCAAACAATTAAAATTACTAAAAGATTTTTTTGACAATTGAAAAAAAATAATTTTCTTCCATTATAAAAAATATGTTAGCTTAACAGTGGCCTTGATTGAAATCTACCACTGTCAAAGAAAAAAGATACCGTATTTTTTAAATATATATATATATAGCTGCTGCTGTCAATAAATACTCAATTTTAAATTTGCTTTTTTTAAAAAAATATTTAAATGAATTTGTAATACTAATATTGATATTCCCAGGGGTGTTATAGAAACCAAAAAAGTCACTGTGTATGATATCTAAGGGCATGGAACCCGTGTTTCTTGACCCTAATAAGCATGCTTGGGAGGCAATCACTCAGAACTACAAAGTGGACAGTGCTGCAATTGCTACAATTAAATTAGAAGGCAGCCTTATGGGGTATTTTCTTTTTCTTTTCTTTCTTTTTTTTGAAAGTTATGGGGCGCTTTCTGTTCATGTTGCATATAAATCCTTAAGAAATAAAGAAGGCAAATCTTTAGTGGTGGATTATAGTCTCTTCCAAATTTAATTATTTAATGGTTAGACTTCACTTTAAAGAGATGATTACATAGTACATAGTTACAAGTATTTAATAGCAAATGATCCATCTTTTAGTAGAACAGGCTGACGCCTTAGGATTTAAGAGCCTCCTATTCAAATCTTATCAAATGTGTATGTGCTTTTATGGCTATTAACTAATAATTAATAATTGTGGTTTCTATCGATACCCATAAAATAAAAATAAAAAAAAGAGTACAAGTATTTAAAAGCCATCCTACTAAAAAATCAGTAAAAATCGAAAAAAAAAATTGATTACATTCAAAAAAATCAGCTAAAATCAAAATCAGATCAAACCGGTTTAACTTAAAATTATATTAATTTTGTGAAATAAATTAATTTTTCTAAAAAATTACACTATTTTACTCAAAATTTAAATTTTTAAAAATAAATAATTATTTTATGATATTATTTTTTTATTTTTTAAGTATTATTTATATATTTTTTTCTAGGAAAAAAATAAAAATACACCCTATTGAACTAGTCTCTGATCTAGTTTTAAAAACATTGATAAACCCTTTAGGCTTTTTTTTTTTTTTTCAATCTTTCCTAATAATATAATCCATGTAATACCCATTTAAAATATAACTACCCATTTACTATTCATATCTAATTTTTAAAGGATGGACATGGGTGGATAAATGAGTAAGGGTGAATTTTATCACTCTGATAACCTATTTCATAAATATGTTCGTATTAAAGGTGAAGATTTTGATACGATTAATTAAACGGGTAGTGTTTGGATTAAGTATTTTTGTGTTCTACATATGTCTTGAGGTGACATGATTAAACACGAAATGACATAGATTGTTTCTTTTAGTTTAAAGTGGCTAACAAGTATCACAAATTATATCATTGACTCGTGTCCATATTATTTCATGGATCAAGACCAATATATATTGATATTGAATTAAATGTACATTTAATCTTTAACTGCACATATATTTATATTGAACTATATATATATTGATCTTTAATTATATATATATATTATTTTTGAAGTTAGGTTTGTAATGCAATGCAATGTAAACCTAAGTTTAAAATATATGACTTAGACAAATTTAGACAGACTTAGGCACACTAAATCCACAAGTTACATGAATATTAATTTAATATTTTAATTTATATAAATTTTTTAATTATTTTTTAGATTTTATTAATTTTAAAATAATTTCATTATTAAATTCTTATAAAATAATTTAATCAATATAATTTTATTAATTAACAATTCTAAAACAAATTATCAACATGATTTTAGTGTGTTTTAAATTCTACTATATTGTAATATAATATATTTTTCATAAATTTAATTCTAAAATATAAGAACATTTCTATTAAAAATTTAAATAGTGTGTATATATAATAATTCTATATTTATAAATGTATAAAAAGAATATGAACAAAAAAATGTAAAATTTTTTTCTTCATTTAAGAAACTAAATGCATAATCGATCAAAATAAATAATAATGCTGAAAATCTATAAAATATTTATCAAGTACTTAGTGTTTATTATTATTTATCTATTAAAATATTAAAATTATAAATAAGAAATTTATCAAGATAACTCTAATATTATTTTAAATTTTATTCTATTATGAGATAATATATTTCTCATATATTTAATTCTTAAATGTAATCAAAATTTAATTAAAAATTTAAATGATTTATGTATAAGATTTTTATATTCATAAATGTATAAAAAAATAAGCTAGCCAAAAAAGACAATATAAAAAGTCTTTTGTTCATTTAAAAATTAAATGTATAATGAATCTAATATAAATAATAATATTAAAATCTATAAAATATTTTTAAAATATATTCCCATGTCAAGTACTAAGTATTTTTTTAATTACTTATATGTCAAAAATATTAAAACTATAAATAAATAATGTATCAAGTAAAGAGCGTATATAGTTTCTCATTACATTAACTATTATATATGCTAATCACTACTTCATACGATGCACAAATTATAATGTAAAATTTCATAAAATTAGTCATAAATATGTGCAATGATTTATAATAATAAATTTTAAAAAATAATATTTATTTTTATCAAATAATTAATTATTATATATTTAATATAAAATAAATAATAATTAAAATTTATTATTATTTCATAAAAAAATATTTTATAATTAAATCTTTTTAAATAAATAGAATAATGAGAATTATAATTAAATTAATATAATAAATTTTAATAATAATTTAATTATTTTAATAAAATAAGAAAATTCATAATTTTGGTTTTATTGGCTCTTTTCTTTATTTTTAAAATTTTTTTATTATATAAGAAATTAAATATTTATCATTGTTAAAGTCCTTAAGAGGTTAGTGTGAAAATTTTTTTTCTATATCATTAAATTATTTAAATTCTTTTTACGCAAAAAAATTTTCTATTATTAAATTTCTATATTTTTTAAATTAATTAAAAAATTAATATTTAATTATTAATTTTTTATATATAATAAAATAAAAATATATTATATTATTACTTATTAAAAATATTATATTATTGATATAATTATTTTATATATATATATGAGATTAGCTGTACTAGTTGCAGCTGGCACCAGCGCTCAAAAGTCAGAACTACAGCCTACTGATTCGGGCAAGTATGGGCCGATCTGTAGGCACTATTATCACCAATATGGCATATGTGCCTTCCTCCACCAGATGGGGATATTGATTCATATTCATTATACTTGTGAAATTCTCATTATTATTTATTAAGGAATCATACCATACTTTCGGCGCTATTTTTTTAATTATCCAGCGCCACCTAATTTAATGAAAAATTATTTTTTAGTCTATTCGAATTTATCAGTTGAACCTTTTGGGTCTTACTTATTAAGATTTAAACTTCTTCATAAAATTAAGGAAATAATAAAACAGATGAAAGCTTGGTGACCTTAAGTGCCTGGTCCAGTACAATGACGGCGCCCTCATTTTCCCAGGCGTCAAGGTTTCTACAGTTAGTTGATCAAACTGTTTGACGAATGATGAAAGTGAAGTGGAATAGAAGAGATTAATCAGGCGGCTACGAATGAGTTTGTGGTGTTAGTGAGAAGCACACAATAGGCTTTGATCCCCTACAAGCTGCGCAATTGATTTAATATATCTCTTGGTAAATTTACCCGACTCATTGTTTAGGATTGCCTTAGCTGACTCTACGCTCGAAACAAAAACATGGGTCTCCCCAAGTAAACTGGTCTTGAAGCAATTTCCATACCTGTGCTCAAAATAATAATCATCCATTACCCCCATTTTCACTTTTTTTTTTTTTTTTAATCTAAAAATGAAGAAGAGAAAAGAAATAAGACCTTAGACGGCGAATTGTGACAAAGTCATAGAAACCTTTGGTACCATTAATGGCAGCCATGAACTGTAGGGTCTCAACAATCAATGGCAATCCTCGACAACCAGGTGGAATATTACCCATTGATGATTCCTGATAAGGATGCGATAGCATCTTCATTTTTTGGCACATTAAAAATAACAAAGCACCTAAAACAATAACTGCGTACAAACAAAGGCAATAAGGGTCGTCATGATCAGGCATAAAGGGAGAGAGCATTTCAGATTTTTAGTTAATCAGCTACTTAATTTTAACCGTGTAGTATAATACTTTTTTCCATCCCTTATTGTATAAATATTTGAAATCTGTTACAAGTGTGTGGTTGAGGATATTGATGTTGGTATTTTGGCCTGCAAGCTCTTATTAGGACTTTGAACGGTTTCTGAACGAGCTATAAAAACTATAATAAAATCATCCAATTTGGTGCCTTTGAATGTGGTCGGCAAAACTCATAGGTTAGTGGCTGTCTTGTCAATTACGTGTATAGTGTGCACATAATGGTCCGAGCCCAAAAGCCATTGATATTATTTTCATTATCAAAGAAAAAATCAAACGCAGGTGGTGATAGGAGAATCGGATTATGCTCTTCTTACGTAATTCAAGAATGAAGAAGACGAAAGAGCCCCACACTCAGCTAGCTACCACCAGCAGCATTAATACATAATTTCCCTACATAAGCAACTTTGCCTGCAGCTGCTTTCACTGGTGTAGATCTTGGCAATCGCTTCTTTTAATAATGACGGCATCTTGTTGAAAAGGATATATTAAATTACAACGGTATTTAATAAGAAGATTGTATATGTTGTCTGGAGTTTTAACTTGACATTTTTATCAATGAAACAAAAGGTTATTAGCAGTGTTGTTCGATATATAATTTAATTATCCTAGATGTTATCGATCCAGTTAAAATAAATTAGGCATTATTATGCAACTTCTAGTATTAAGACGAAAAAAAAAAAAGATTTATTTCTTGTTGGATTCAAAGCTTCATTCAGAGTTAAGGTAGTGTTTTTGATTTTATGTATAGTGCTAGTGCACGTAGCTCTGATCCTTATTAGTACAATAAGTTCTTTCTAAACATGGAAATAACCAAATTGATGTATTTGGTCTTCTTGTTAGATAAGTAATCATCCACTAACTCTCCATATCGCTTAAATAATTCATCCATTATGTCTTTCCCAAAATGAGATTCCAGCATTGACTCCACTACTGCTCGAATCGTCTTGGCCACTCTCTGCCCACGACATTGCGTTTCATCTGACCCTCCATCCCAATCGATTTCGAAGGCTTCTATCCGATCAATCATGAACGACCCTTCTTTTTGTACTTCAAACTTAAGTTCTTCTATACATGGTGCATAATAAGGTGCATTGAAAGAATCAACCTTTTCCTCCTCAATCAGTCCCTGCACAAGCATTACTTAATGGCTTAGCTTTCTCTCCACTTATTTATTTCTTGGTTCATATGAAAATCTTAAATATATAAAAATGAATTGTCCAAAATTTAAACCCTTTATTTTATTTTATTTTTATATTAAGACTCGTCATCCACTATTTAATTATTAGTTTAGCATTCATTAAAATATTATAATTAATATTATATATATATATATATATATATAGATTGACAATAAGTGTATTATATATCTCTTTTTAAAAAAAAAATAGATGAATCAATTCATATAGACTAAAATTATTATCAAAATTATTTTTAAAGATTTACTGAGTTCAAATTTTGATAGAACCTAAGGTGGAGAAGGGATTGACCTCTGAAGCCATGCTCATTAGAGCTTGTGCTAACAATTCCCACTGGTAGCAACTCTCATCAGTAGTTGGATCAGTGGATCTCCTGCCCATGAATGACAAGACCATGCAGCCTCCTGCTACTAATTCCTCTGATCGTGATACAAGAAAGAGTGAAAAATCCTTCTGGAATTGCCGCGAGTATGCTTCCAGAACGCAGCTAGGGCTGGTTTTTGATATATAGATCTTTCCCTTGTTCATGGGGGTGCAGCAATTTAGACCAGCTGGAACCTGTTGAAAGCAGTAGTTTGTTAAGCTTCCATTGTTGCACACAGCTTTTGAAAAATGCTTCAAAAGATCAACAGGAAAAAGCAGCTCTTGAAAATTATGAACATAGCCTGAATTATGGCTTGAATGCATGATTTTAAAATGATCACATCTTATTCTAATAATTAAAAGCAGTTGAACATTACAGAGAGTAACATATTTCCTTGTGGTTTATGACTAGCTGATGCATAGATTTTTTTGCAATAAATAGTCCTGGAAGAAATTTGGAAAAGATATCAAAACAAAACCATCAATTCAATCAATGGAGAGCAATTGGAAATTGAACAAATAATGCTGAAATCAATCAATCTCTTGTTGGAAGCACACTCACACAAGAAAGAGAGAATAAAAACTCAAATGTTTATTAACCACTAGTTTCTAAAAACTAGACCGCGTGCCCTTGGTCCCCGATAGACTTGCCAATCGGCAGTTAGGGCCAAGGACAAGCTAATGGTACTTGGGCCCAAGCAACTGGGTAGCGTCCCGTACAAGTAGCAGAAATGCATGTGATTATGTTATGTTCTTTCTTTCTTTTTTCGTTTTTCAGCTATATTATTATCCATTGTCAACGTTTGACCTGAATTTGGTAAGGAAAGTGAAGCATCTTCCACTTAATTTATTAATGCTAGTGAAATTGGAAAATTTCCTAAGGTTTTACTAGTATAAGTAAAAACAAGTCAAATCTCATAGTATTCTTCCGAATTTCTTACTTATATAAAATTTCATATGATTGCAAATTTCCCTAATGTTCAAACAACTTAACACTTTTTTAAACAAAAGTACTATTGAGGTAAAAAAAAATTTAGCAATCTCTCTTTTTTTTTTTTTTAATATTTTGAAGTTCTTACTGATATATTTATTTGTGAAAAATTTCTTTTTATTCAATTTTTTATATTTTTTTAATAAAGTGAGCGAGTCATTTATACTTTATTAGTTTTTATTTGTTTTATTTGTCATTCAAGAGTCTTTCTTTAGGTTTATTATTTTTTTCTTTCTTCATTAAAGTTTTAATTATTTTTTTGAAATTTTAATGATTTAAAATCGATTGTTCAATAGTATATAATGAAAAATTATTGGGTTATCATCTCTCAGATCTATTCTTAGGTATTATATAAATTTTAGTCCAAATCATATTGAAACATTATATCTAGTGCAAATATCTAGAATTGATAAAAATATAAAGTTATTGAAGAAAATTTATTGTGAAAATAGAATAATAATTTTAGAATTGAACTAATATAATATTATTAATAGTGTTGAAAATCAATTTCATATTGATACTCTAAATAATAATAATGATATTTATTTTATAGATATCATATGACTATTATGAATAAAAATATCTTTATTATTTAAAAAATAACAGATTAAACAAATCTTGTATTACTCTATTATACTCATAAATAACTTTAGTGAACTATATTTAATATTATTAGGTGAATTCTACAATGATGTATATAATATAGTATTATTTTATAATATTTTAAATTATGTGTTTAATTTATTAATTAGTTATAATAATTTTACTAAAAATAAATTTATTAAAATAATAAATAATTACATATATTAATAAAATTATTATTTAAATATTTACAATTATACTAATTAACTATAATATCAATACAACAACATCATTGAAATGAATAATGGAAACTCTTTTTCCTTTTCTTTTTTTTTTCCTTCTGTTTTTTGTTTGTTTGAAAAAACAAATGCCGCTGATGACCTTACTTATCATCAATGAAAGACCAAAAGACTTTTTTTTTTTCAAAATAAAAATATGATTTCTTGTTGAAGTATTTTAATTAAAAATTCAAAGTTGCATATTCACATGGCACTTCATTAAATTTTTTACGGAAAAAAAATAACGTTAGAGGAAAATTTTTATCAATCTTTTAGGTCAATAGAATGGTATATATTATTAATATATATATTTGTTGGGTTCCATTTATTAATAGACATGTAAGATCATATTTTTTTGGCATTGCTATTAGAAAAATCTGATTTTGAGATGAAAAAAATTAGAAGAAATTCTTTCTCATGTATAATTATAGATTTTTTTCAATAGAAGTTTTATAAGTAAAAAATTGTTTTGGATAAAATCTTTAAAGATAACCTTCTTTCAAAATCAAAATTCTTTACTCATAAAACTCATATTAAAAAAGTTATAACTAATTAAAAGAGAAAATCTCTTCTATTTTTGTCTCAAAATCAGATTTTTTTAACAGCAATGAGTCTAATTGTATATTGAGATTTGAATAATAAAGGAAATAATAAATATTAACTTTTATTTTGCTCCATTATTAATAGTACCTCATTTAATATTGCAACAGATGATATAACAAGTTGAATTTTTATCAATAACATTATTAAGAGAATAAAACAAGTAATAATAAAATAACGAAAATATTCTTCGTTTTTCATTATTATTTTTTATTTTATGAAATAATTGGTCTTAATTCTTTGTCACCAAGCGGCAGAGATGCCTCTATCAGAGACTAAAATCTGGTGAGATTTATTCCTCAAAGTGGGAACTCTCTGCAGATTGATCCAAATTACACATGAAAAAAGAGGGCTCAACTTTTCTTTTTTTTTTTTTAAAAAAAAAAATCTAATTAAGGGACAAATCAAAATATGCCCACTGCTTATGCACTATTTTACAGAGCCCCGTGATCAAATACTCTGCACTATTGAGCACTTGACAATAAAGGATTATTAACATATAAGCGAATATGTGCGAACGAACCTGAGAGAGCCAATGAACACTGGAAGAGGAGTGCACACAGTGGAGACTTCTGCTAGGAAACAGTCTACCATAGAATGAACCGGGCATGGCGGAAACAAAACATGGCCCAAATCCAACACCCTTCTCTTCCTTTATTTTGTTGTAGAATGTCGGTAACAACCCAAAAATGCTGTTGAAGTCATTGTAAAAAAGGTCATTAAGGGAAACCCTAAACTCTGGTGTTGGAGCGCCCAGATCTTGGCATTTCGCATAGATGATATCAAGTATCTCACATATCACCAACAAGGCATTGGGTCCAGAGGAGCAGCCAAGGTCTGCGATGCCTATACTTTGCGGGATATGGGTGCACAACATTTCCAAGATTGCTTCCTCCATCACTGGTTTTTCAATGGATATTATCTTTCTCTACAAAAGTGAACACACATATATAAGTGAAATAAAATGGGTTGATGTAATAAGTGTTTGCAACCTACATCACTGAAAAAAAGAGAAATAGTTGACAAAACCTGGACAATTGAATTTTTTGCATAACTAGTTTCATCACTTCCTTTGTTCATGTGAAGAACTTGCATTACTTCCATCTCTATCTTTAACCTCGGTGATAGATTTAAGAGAATATATATTGCTTCTTTCTCTACCCTCGCCTAAAACTCTGATGATGAAGAGTGCAGACTATGAGACGATGGACTCCCTATATATAGAAGGGAACACCACAGAATATACGCGCGTGAAAAGGTAACCTCAAGTTTATTACAACAAATTGAAGAAAATATCGGCCAAGGAAACCATAAAAAACTTATGTACGATTAGACAAAAAAATAAAAAAGGCATGTGTATAATGTGTTCCAACTGCTGAAGAGTTAGTCTTTGATTTTGGGATGGAGACTATTGTTTTTAGTTTTTAAGTTTATGGTTGGGTAGATATCGTATAAACAAAAGTTTCTCTATAATTATTAAGCTATTAATGTTCATTCTAGTCAAACTATATTAACCCAAAAAAAAAAATTATAATGCAATCCAATAAATCAGATTCTAATTGAATATTTTTAAATTTTTTTTATTATTTATAAGCTATAAATAGACACCTTTATTAATGAAATAAAAGCAGTATTCTTAACAACGAACTCAATAATTTAATGGATGTTCCATAGTGTAATCTCATTTCGATTTTCTTTTTTCGTTGGGACTTCTTTGGACCAGTGTTTCATTATTGAAAGAAATTGTTAATATTGTGTGGTGGGAAAAGCAAACTACAAATAAAAATTATTTTTTTTTTAAAAAAAAAAAGAAGCAATGGAAAGTTGAAGAAGAAGAAAATGGCTTTTTCCAGTTTTTCCTACAGATGGCTGTGGAAACACTCGGATCCGCCTCATTCTTTGCCAATCACTCAAATGATAAATGATTTACAATTTTTTTTAAGTAAGTTCCTTTCTATTTCAGTATGTTTGTTGAAGTCTAAATTAATATGGAACACGCGAAAAAGAATAACAGTTTAAAAAATGATTTTGGTTCTAAATCTAAAATTAGGAATATTTGTCCAAATTGGTTTGGATTTGAATTGACTGATGGTCAATATAAATAACTTCTTTTTTTTCACTTTCGTTAGAGAGCCATGTCCCAAATGCTAAAAAGTGATTAGTTATTTGATTTTTGAATAGAGAATATTGTTTTTAATTTTTAAGTTTATAGTTAGTCAAAAAAAAAAAGTATAAAATGATGAATAAATTTTTAATTTAGTGATAATATAGTCACCTCTTTAATTGTGAGACATCAAATTTCAATTTTAATTGATAAAGATACAAAATTATCAAAGAATATTTATTATGAAAATAATTTCATCGCTCAAATTTGTCGATATATATATATATATATATATATTCAACTTTTATCACATGCTTCCATTATTTTTTATTGAAGTCGGTTCTGATGAGACCTCTGGAGCCTACCCCTTGTACTAGAAGCAAATTCAAAAGTAATAATAGAGACGGAAATAGCAAACACGTTTTTAGCAATAGCTTGTAATATGAGAATATCAAAGTCTTTAGACCAAGGCAACACTTCATCCTCTAGATAATATGGTCTAATTCATTTAAAACTATTGCTTTACTCTTTTTTTTTTTATTTTGCAAAGAGAAAGAAAAGCGCCATCTTCATGATGATCTTTTTATTGCATAGTTGATTGTGTTTCACTTTCTTTAGCATTTCCTCGGTCTGAAGACTCGTTATCTTTATAATTATTCAGTAATTCAATTAAGAATACTCGAACACCAGTAATTTATTCAACATAATTTTTTCCATAGACCTTAAAAAAATAAAATTCAAGCATAAATATCTTATATCTTGGATGCAAAGAAAAAACAGTACTCATTATCTTATGCACCACACTCCAATATTTTTCATATTTTTCTAACATTTGTGATCAATTCGGGTGATTATTTCATCTTGACCCACTTTATAATAGCCAACTTAATTTGATAAATCTTCCTAAAAATAAATTTGTAGTGGGGTAACTAGTCCCTGAAAATAATTCCAATACAAGAAAAAATCTCCAATTTATCGCAAATTTTTTAAACTAACTCCAAATTGTTCTCACTAGGTAAACATTCATAATGAGATTCATGCTATCTTAATTGAACAAACACATCTTTATAATGAATAGTAGTTTGAAGCATCACATAAGTAATCCAAATCTAACTTTCTAGTGTAGGTAATTCTTCCTCGCTTAAATGTTTCTTCAAATTTTTTAAATCCTTATAGGTGTAGTACTCCAATATGCTACACTATCTCTTATATTCTCAATATCACTTTTGATAACATCCAATCCATCTTTAACAATTAGATTCAAAATATGTGCACGACAATGCATATGTAACATAGAACCATTTGGCAACAAGTAATCAATTTGTAATTTTTCTTTCACAAGCAAAATCATGACATTATTGGTTTGAACAATTCTTCAAAGTAATGGTTGACAGTTTTCTATCAATATTCCAATCTGAAAAACAATCTATTAAGACGTATGCAGGAACCATACTAGTATGTGGACAAGGTACATAAATATATCTAATTTAATTTAAACAATTGATTAGTTTGCATACATATTAGCATGAATAAATGTAATTTAATATATAATTAATTAATAATTTATATACCTCAAGATGTCCATGAGTTATTAATGAAATGTGCAGTAATGACCATAAATTCTTTTTTTTTTTTTTTATTTGAAGATGTCCACATATCAGTAGTTATGGCAACTCTACTATTAATTTTCTCTAAAATTTTCAATACATTGCTTCTTTCATAGTCATAAATTTTGAGAATGTTATTTTTGATGGTGTTTTGTTATGAATATTTAAAAATAGATTGAAGTATTGTGACAAATCTTCTAAAACTAACATAATCTGCAATAAAGAGGGGATATTCATTAAGTATGATCATATAAGCCAACTCTCCATTTGCGTTGTCTTGATCAAAAACTTGGTTATTTGAGTTTCCTTGAGCGTTTTTATTAAAAACTTTTACTTTATATCTCCACCATATTTTTTTTT